>CAIGRB010092169.1:7968-70533 GCA_903798255.1 Fraxinus quadrangulata | reverse complement strand
GGTTTTTTTTTATGTTTTTGACTCATCATTCAATTAGTTCCTCAATTTTTTCATTTGAAGATTATTTAGTAATCTCTTTACATAGATTATGAAAGTAACAAATGTAATTATCAATTTTCAGCTAAATAATCTCTCGCTCACGATTTTATTGTCTATTTGACTTTTATTTGGATTTCATGATTAGGTTTAGTTTAAACCTTATAGTGTAAAAAATTAACATTTATAAAGTTTCTTTTTGATGATTTTGTTATTGTGTTTGGAAATATGTTTGAAAATAACATTATTGAACTTCGGAGGAAATGAATTATGTCAATACATATGAAAAAATAATTTGAATCAGTTAAATCATTGATGCACGTAAGGTGTTTGACAAAAGGAAAATGTGAATTCTGCCACTTTTTTATGAAAAAGTGACTGTCACTTTTCTAAAAAAAAAACTATATCCTTGAAACAATTAATTAGATACATATGTGTGCATTTTTGGAAATTTGAACATACCAATTCAAGCCCCATTTTTTGGTAATACATATGAAAAAGAAAACTTTTAATCGATTAAATCATTGATACGTGTAAGGTGTTTGATAAAAGGAGAATATGAATTTTGTCACTTTTCTATGAAAAAGTAACATTATGTCACTTTTATATGAAAAAGTTACAGTATCTCATTGGAATAATTAACTAAATGCATGCCTGTGTTTTGAAATTTTGAATGTACGAATTCAAGCCCTATTTTATGTTAATACGTATGAAAAAGAAAATTTTGAATCAATTACATTCATGCATGCAAGATGTTTGCTCAATGAGAATGTGAATTCTGTCACTTTTTTTTATAAAAACAAAGTTACAGCGTCTCATTAACTAGACGCATATTACTCTGTCTCTTTTTTTAAAAAAAAACTCACACAATTTCTTTGTAATCTTATTGTGGATATGAATAAAATTAATGTCTTCATTTGTTATGGAGCAAAATGGACACAAGATAATAAATATACAAGTGAGAAAATGACTAGAATTGTTGTACCAATGGATTGTACGTACAACAACCTTGAGTGCTTGATATTTTCTATGATGAAACTAAGTGCATCAACACAAAGAATAAAAATATAATATAGAGTGAAGAAAAACATACCTTGAATGGAAATTTCAGATGTTATTTCTCTAACATTTTATTTGGAATTGAAGATGAAGGATAAAGATCTTGCAAGCTTTCCATTGTGCGTGAATGTGACAACGATATCAAAAAGTTACGAAATTGAATTTGTTAATAGTATACAACATTTGGAGGCTGCTGATTTTGAAAAAAATGATATGATGCACTGCAGTTTTGTGAAACTGTAACTGATAATTATGTGACATCAATTCAGAAATTGCCTAGTATGGAGAAAATTGTTGTTGATGTCTATAATAGTATATCGGGAGTTGAAGAAACGACGAATGAAGGAGGAAGTGATATCATTTCAATAGTCACTTTGGATGGAATTTCAAAAGATAGAGTGCTCAGGAACAAGACATTGGTTAAGAGAAGTATTTCGATATATGCGATACACAATAACTTTCAATTCAAAATAAGTCAAACAAGAAAGAATATGTGTTGAAGTTTATTGATGAAAGTGCAAATGGACTTTTAGACCTTCAAGACTTGGTGGAACAGATATGTTCAAGCTAAGGTATATTAAAAATGATCATATATGTTCAAATAACATTACTTTAAAAGATCATCGTCAAGCAACTAGCTTAATAGTAGGAGAATTCATCATGTGCAAGTATATCTCAACAAAAACAACATACACTCCTGCAAACATTATAAGCGACATGATGAATACATATGGAGTGTCGATGAGTTATGAGAAATATTGGAGATCTAAGGAGAAAGTATTGGAATTAGTGAGAGGAGATCTCACGGATTCATATGAAAAGTTTCCAAAAAACTTGTACATGATAGAACAAACAAATCTCAGATAAGTTACAAAAATAGAGACATATGAGGAAAACAAATTCAAGTACCTCTTCATGGCATTAGGAGCATCTATTCAAGGGTGGAAGTATTGTAGACCAGTTATGGTAATAATATATGCTATATTCTTAAAAGGCAACTATGGCAGAATATTTTTCACTGCATGTACGCAAGATGCCAATAACAATATCTTCATATTAGCATTTGAAATTGGTGATTTAGAAACTAATGATTCATGGGAGTGGTTCTTAATTATGTTAAAAGAAGCTTATGGTAAGCGAGAAGGATTGTGTATAATCTTCTATGCAAGCATAAAAAATGTAATTTGCGAAGTGTATAAGAATGCAATGCATGGTCTATGTTCCTATCACTTGTTAAAGTACTTAAAGTCGTCTTTTGGTGGGAAGAAAAAGGGAAAGAATATTGCAGAACATTTCAACAGGACTATAAGAGCATATTCTAAGAATGATTTTGGGTTCCATATGAAACAACTTGATGAAATCAATGAGGGGATTCAATCACATTTGGTATGTTATCATTGTTAACTTCTATAATAACTGATATCACTTTTTAAACAAAGAGTAACAGAATGTCACTTTTTTGTTAAAAGTAATATGATATGTCACTTTTTGTTTAAAAAGTTTGTAAGTGTTGATAAAATAAAAAGTCACATTCTGTCACTTTTTTGTTAAAAGTCAGTTTAAAAAGTGACAGATGGTCACTTTCTGTTTTCGGTTAATAAATATTAATATTTTGAATCTTCTTTGTATAGAAAGATATTGGTTATGAGAAATGGTCAAGGGCCCATGACAAACAACAGATTTTCTACAATGATTTCAAATATAGTTGAATCGGTAAATTCGGTAACAAAAGCAACAAAATTTTGTCAAATAGAACCTTTATTGGAATCGTTAAGATACTTATTACAACAACGGTTTGTGAACATATAAATGATGCACGGACAACCTTTACAATACTTGCCACAAAATAAGAGAAAAGTGTACGGAGTCAAAGAAAATGAAGGTGAAAAGCTATAAACTTGCTGTTTTGTTGTTATTGTATGTCGGGATTTATATTATAACATGATTGCAACCTCTATTCATATTGAATTTTCACTTTAAATATTCATTTAATATAAAATAGTGACAAATTAATTAATAGAGTATTATGTTGTATTATTCACACAGGTACCAATTTCAAGTTCGATATTGTACCAAATTAAAAATGGTTGTGCCTCATATTTGTTGAATATGGAAGAAAGAACATGCATATGCAACCAATTCTAAGTGGACAAGATTCCGTGTGCACACGCACTTGCGGTTATTGCAAAAATAAATGGAGATTCATATTCATATTGTTCGGTATATTATACAACAAATATGTATATTCAAACTTATAGTAGAACAGTTTTTCTACTTGAAGATCACAATGACTGGAATGTACCGGATGAGGTAAAACTAAGAGTAGTCTTGGCTCCTAGTCCAAAAAGAAAATTCGAAAAATCTAAAGAAAAAAGATACCATCAAAACGAGAGAAAATTCAATGTGCAAAATGTGGAAAATGTGGTAATAATGGCAACTATCGTAGATCATATCAAAATCCAACAAATGTGAAAAAGAAACCACAAAAAGGGAAGTTGGAAGACATATGAAACCATATTTTTTGATATTTTTTGTTTTAGAATGTTTTTCAATTCAAATATTCTAAGCAAAATGTCAATTCTGAAATTTATTATATATGTGACTTTGTTAAAAAAAAGTGACGATAGATTTTGATGGAGATGAATTTCTTAAAAAATGGTTTGTTATGTGTATGTTTATGTGACAATAGATATCATACTTCATCGACATTGGATCCACAGTTAGAAGCATTGTTACTTAATAAATTGATCAGGTTTCAGCATCCTCCGCTCAGCCTTTCAGCATGAATACAAAATATCAAACTACCACAACCAGAGACATAATGTCACTTTAAAAAAAAAAAGAATGTGAAACTTACAAAATCAACGAAAAGGGAAAAATTACAAAATCAACTATTGTACAAAAAATTATATAAAAGAATATTAAAACACCAACCAACAAACAAAATAAATTACCGTGTCTTCAAGATATTCGTTTGGAATAAACAATTCGTACCACCACTGTTTCGTAGATATGGCAATATCACCAAAGTAGAAGCAAGGATTGATAATAGAATTTTCATCACTAAAATGTTTATGCCTACATCACATATATAATGCACAAAGTCACATGAAATGTCACTTTATTTGAAAAAATTCACAAACAAGAAATATTGGTAACAACTTACTTTTTTTTTTAATCAGTCCCTCCATGAACCAAAACTCAAAAGCATCAACATCATTTCCCATCGAAGGACCCAAACCAACTCGGAATGCAAAAGTGCCTTTTACAATACATTTCTTAGTCTCCGATGTAGAATCATATTCATTGACCCAGGGGGACTGGGGTCACGTCATCATCAATATCAATAGTTTCAAATTTTCCTCTTTCATTACAATTTCAGCTTCAATCACAGTTGTGACTTCCATAACATTTTCCCAGAATTCATCTTTCAATTCAAATTCGTTGTCAAGCGCTTCAAATCTATCTTCATCAATTAGTGATGCAACACGCTAGAACATGAACAATAATAAAAATACAAATATCAAATTATATTAATCTAAAAACAGACATAAGTTATGAGGAAAAAATATGATAAAATAAAAACACTAGTATTCGATTTTTTGCTAATCTTCGAGCAACAATATCAACAACTCTTAACCAATCATCTTCATGAAATTCTATTTCATCATTTAAATTCATTTCAAGTGTTATCACTTTCTTCAATTCTCTTGTAACTATTTTCGATTTTCTTGTCACCTTTTTTCACTGCCTTATCACTTTTTTAACTGTCTTGTCACTTTTTTTGATAGGCACCTCAACATCTTTTTCCCATCACTCATTTCAAACTCTATGCCTAAAGAAAAACTAGGAAAGTCATTAACCACCTTGTATGTTTCATCGGGTAAGCTCTCCACACCATCCTACAAAAAAGTCACAAAGATACACGAAAAAGTCACAAAGATACTCAAAAGTGACAAAAAGTTAAAAAGTGACAAAAAGTCATCAATATAAATTTTAAACTAGAAAACTCTTAAATACCTTCATTGGTTCTTCATTAACAGCTAACATCTTGTCTACTTTGCGTTCCAAATTTTGTAGACGCTCTATTAATTCATCGTTCGTTTTAATTCTTTCTTCAACATCTTTTAGACAGTCCTCCATCGGGTTTGACTGAATTTTAATTTCTAGATCTGCAATACGTTTTAAAATTAGATCGTTTGATTGAACAACTTTCAATTCAACCTCATACAACCGTCTCAAAAGTTCTTCATTCGATTGCTGGACTTCCTGAAAAGAACACAGAATAATAAGAAGTAAGGAATTGAAATAACATAAATAGTAAAAAGAAAAAATGCCGACAAACCTCGTCAATCTTCTCTTTGTTTTACTTTTCTACAGACCTTCTGACTCGATGAACAGATTTTGCTTTTCCTCCATCTAATAACTTTTTTTGTTGAACAATGAGATGCTCAAAATTATCATGATCTTGGTCAACCCCCAACCTTCAACAAATAAACCAATTGCATACTCTTCTTCCTTCTCTACCTCAAGAGGCACAATTCAATTTACTTCCAACTGAAAAATACATAATCATATAAATAACAGAAAAAACTAAAGACATAAAATAAATAATAAAAGAGTACAAAACTTACTTTAATGAAATCAAAAATGCTATTTCTTAACCCCCACGGATGTCACTTGCTGATTACAACTCCAACTCAACATCCGAGGATACTGAGATTTATGCTTAATGCAGTAATTCTTGAGAGCAATAGCAGGGATAGTTTCATAAATCCATATTTGAAAAGCAACTAGGAATCCATTCAACCTATACTCCAAAAACTTATTTTCCATAAAAATATTCTTCATTTTCTGATGAAATGCACACTTTAGGGATGATAGAGTCATACTAAAAACTTTTATACCCCATGGAAAAGAATTAAAATTCTCAGACTCCACAATATTAAAAAAAAAAAAAGTCATCAACTACCCTATGATACGATATACCAAAAAGGAAGGATGTAATCAAATAAACTATGCCTATATCAACATCTTTATCTAAAGTGTCAACAAGTAAATTTAAAAACACTTCTTGGACCTCTTTTGTTGAGATGTTTGGTAATCTTTGAAGTACTGATCTTTCAAACGACTATTCTTTCTTTATCGGATAAAGTCACCATTTCCAGTACACTTAAGCCCCGATATCAAACAAAATTCCTCAATTGAAAATCTCACATGCTTGTCACATATGTTGAACCACATTTCATTTTAATTAGTCTACTTAACTTGTCAAAACAACAACTGTTGTATCAATTGTGGTTACAATACTATCTCCTTCAAATCAATTAAGGTACCAAAGCATATATTCTTAAATAAAGTCATTTGATATGAACTAAAATTTTCATTTAGTTCAGTAATCACCTCATTTGGAGATAATAATGTCACTTTTCCTTTAAGCCAACATGATTGAGGAATTAACAAATCACAATCCTACAAAAAGGAAAAAGATACAGTTAGGAAAATATGTTTGTAACATACATACATTAGGAAAATCTGTAACATACACATTTGTAACATGTTATAATGATTGAAAATATGTTTGTAATATATAAATACTAAAAGAGTGCATACACTCAAAAAAGTGACAATAAATAAATAAGTGACATAAAGTAAAAAAAGACACAAAAACAAAAAGTGACATAAAACCGAAGTCCTATGCATGAGTGTCAACTCATATTTGCCTAAATTCAAGTGAATCTCTAGATATATAATGCGACAACAAAATAGCATCCAAGTTAAGTAAAGATCATTTAAATTGTTAAAAAGTGATAAATATGAAGACAAGTTAACTAGAAGTTGACCACTTATGATACTACAAGATGACATAAAACTCTTTTTTATATGCAAATATCAATCACTATGAACATATACATATGCGTGAATCACTTTTGTCGAACACTCAAAAAGTGACAAAAAATAACAAAAAGTTATAAATTTAAAAAAGTGACTATAAGAATATTTCTCTAAAAAAAAGGAATGTTTGATTGTAAGATGTTATAGGAGCAATGAATTAGAATGTTAAAAGTCATCAAACAAAACTTCAAATTTTGTTCTACGCATGCTATTACTATTTTAAAGGAAGCTATGAATAACACTTTAGTTTCAAGCTCTACATTTATACAAAACTGTTAAAGTCTAAATCAAAACAAACACAATCTCAAAATTTCAAAATAAGCCAAAAATCCACATTACAACAATAAAAATCCCACATAACAAGACATGTGAAGTCTATTAAACTACAAAAAAAGCAAACTAATTACTATAGGATTCAAATTTGTCATCATCTAATCACATGCAAAAAATTGTGTTGGACCGTGCTTAGAGAGTTGCATATACGTGCAGTGTTTTCACTTGTTCTTTTTATTTGTTTTTAATATATTGATACTCATCTGTCCAAATTATAGCAACATTTGTGGTCCAAAAAAACATATTAACAAACAGGAAACGAAAATTATTACCAAGCATACATCAGTACATTTTCCCCAAATATATAAACTGTAGTTGAAACCCACAAAAGATACAACAAATTTCAAGTATTATTATCATACTAAAATATATAAAAAAATGTTGCTACTTTAGATTTATAAAAGGATTAAGAAATTTTGCTCATCTTCTTAGAGGATGGTTCTTCTTCCATATTTCTTTGCCTCTTTCAGCCATTTTTTCAGCTATTACAAAAATACGAGTTAATAATTAGAATCGAAATCAGATTTTCGAATTTCAGATCTAGGGTTTCGACTATTTGGGATTTAGGCACGAAATGAGAATGAGATAATGAAACCGAACAGTTACAAAGAAGAAATCGATGGAAAATGGTCGAAAATGAAAATTATAGTCGGATTATACTCTTAGATAAGGAATCGATAGAAAATAGGTCGAATTTTGCCTTTGAACGATTTCTACGAATGAGGATGTGAATCCAAATGGATACGAAAGGAAGGCGAAGAAGAAATCGATGGAAAATAGGTTGGAAATGGAGATTTACTGTTGGATTTGCTCAGATTTTACTTACAACTTTGCCTCTGGAGATTTGGGACTATGAATGGGGGAGGATATAATGTTTCTGAGGAGGAGCGGGAGATTACGTGGTTTGGGCTTGTTGTAGTTAATCAGGTTGAGCTTCGGTTGTAGTTAATTAGATGGTTTAGGACGTAATTAATACTTCCTTAAANTTTTTGAGTTTGTGTCATTTTTTTAAAAAAAGTGACAATTTTTATTAAAAAAGTGACATTGTTTCACTTTTTCATTTACACAGTATTTTTTACTTCCTAAAAATCTTTCACATGATTTTTCAAAACACCCATACTTTTAAGCGTATTTTTGTAAGTACCCCAAAGAAGGAAAATTTACAATTTCTGCACCTACTTATAATAAGATTGTTCTATCAAAGTTTGCTGAGAAGCGTGGTGGGATTAGAGAAATAGAGAAGGCCTAATTTTCTCATTAAAGAATGTGTTAGACCAATCTTGACTCTTAACAACCCAATAAAACAAAAGCCTGACCCAACCACAACTTGACCTTTGGATTAGTTTGCACTCATAGTTGGGTTAAGGCATGTTTTCATGAATTTGTGTTTAGAATAATTAAATTAAAAACACAAAAAAATAAGGTTTAAGTCACTTTCGTGGGGGCTAGGAATGACAATGGAAAGAGACAAAAGATTAAAAGTTTCTCATTTACAGTCTGCTTTTATTTATTTATTTATTTTTAAATGTGATTTAAATCAAAAAATAAATAATGTTATAAAATAAAAAAAATTTAGGTTTGTCACCCGAAATTCTATCGCTTCTTGCCAGGTAATTTGATATTTTTTCTTTCTTGTCTGGTTTACTATTCGAAATGAAATAATATGGCATGGGTCAGGGACAATAAAAATATTGTCAAGTTATTCAAATCAACTCATCATGATAAATTAGGAGATGGCTTATACGCACCATTTCAAACACGTATTGCCGGTTGGATCTACTCCTTCCAAGTGATATAGATTATAGAGTGGAAATAAGTTATATTTGAGCCTCATTTTTTTGTGAAAAATAAGTTTTATAATAGTGATTTATTTATTTGTAAAATATATGGTTAAAAATTAAAAAAATAAGAAAAATATTGAGAAAATGTATAATTACAAATTAATTTAGGAAGGGAAATTTTTTTAATTAATGTGCTCAAACATGAGTCTAGTAAGTGTGACCCACGAGTCAACTTAAACTATGAGAATTAATATGAAGCGACTTTGATCTTTCATCCGTCAGTCTCTTTCCCTGTCTCTCTATATACAGGCGCTGAATTTCGAAGTGGGTTCACCGATTTCCATTAATTCACATATCCTTTTCGTGTTTTGCTATAGCTTGATTAGATTCATAATTGATTCTGGAGCATGACGAATCCTGGAAAGAAGGTGTTGCTGACCTCCAATGGCGACGAAATTTCGCTCAACATTGCACGCCATTTAGCTCAGCGTGGTTGCCGGTAAATTCTTCTTTTAATTCTTGCTTTATACACATACAGCTAAAGGCATAATGTTTGGTGTGATTATTAATTTTTATGTGCGTAAAAAATTTAGGTTGGTGTTGATGGGGAATGAGGATCAATTGAGGAGTGAAGCGGAGAAGATAAAGAGATCTCTAGACGGCGTCGTAACGGTGGAGGTGGTGGGTTTAGATATGGAAGAATTTAGAGAGTCGGTTTTTGATGAAGCGGTAGGTAAAGCATGGAGGACTCTGGGGAATTTGGATGCTTTGGTTAACTGCTATTCCTACGAAGGTAAACGACAAATTTTTGGTAATTTTGTTGCTATTTTATTTATCTATATTTTTTCTACTGAATTTTGGAAAGAGGGAGCATCATCAAATATTATTAGTGTAATATTATATGTTCATATTTCTATTATTTTATACACTGTTTTGATCCATCATTTGATTATCCAACCTGGCTCTAATTTATATAATTATTTGTCAAAACAATTTCTTTTAGACCTGAGAGAGATAAATAACTCCATCTTGGTATTCTTGGTTCAGGATAGGAAAGAATAATACTTTTTATCACCATCAATGTTCATGCGGCTTCAATAAATAAAAATACATTCCATATTCATTGGACAACGATAATAAGAAAAGACGACAAGAGAATCTGTCGGTCATATGGAATATCCAGCCTAACAAGTGTCTTTCTTTTGATCATAACATAAACAAGTATCCATCAAATGATGTAAGTAGCAAGAATTTGACAATATTTTAAGGTATATATAAGGTCTTTATCATGCAGCAAAGGCCAAAAATCTAGATAAGAAGATGCTCCAAGGAGAAATACTGGTATCTTTATGGAGTTAAGATCACGGCTCAATCACGAGAAATGAGCTTTACGAATTGACTTCCATCATTAAAGTATTTCGATAGATGTGTATGAAAGTCGATAACGAAGAGAAGAACTTTTCACTGGGTGTCTATAGTGAATAATTGCTGTCTAGGTGCAATAAGAAATGAAAAGATCCGTTCTGAGGATTATCTCAATGGATGGGATGAGACCTGGGATAAGAAGGGCATGTTTCACATTGGATCAAAAGAATCCTCAGGACTTTGTGATAGCAGTGTTCATCCTCCATATCCACCAAACAACTGAACTTGATACAAGCCTAATTGACAAGTTATAGTCATATATATCACATTGGCATTGTTTCCAGCCGACAAAAGAAACTTAAGAAGTATTGAGTTGTGTGCTTAATGTAAATCATGCAAGATACTACCTGAGATGATCATTGCTGTCTAAAAAAACATAGGGTTATTCTTGTGGCACATAATAGTGCACATAAAGGTGCACATAATAGGGAGGTGGCCGCTATTATGTGCCCCTTTATGTTGATAATTATGTACCACAAGAATAACCCAAAAACATATTATGCCTACTATCTATTTGATGCTCATAGGACAATTCTCATCCTCTTTAATAATAATAATAATAACAACAACAATAATTTATCATGGGTTCAACATAATCTCACTATTATGTACCACAAGAATAACCCAAAAACATATTATCCCTACTATCTATTTGATGGTCATAGGACAATTCTCATCCTCTTTAATAATAATAATAATAACAACAACAACAATAATTCATCATGGGTTCAACATAATCTCACCTGATTTTCGATTTCCAGAAGTTTCTTTATTCCTTTTCATCAAGGTATCATTGTTCCCCTTATGTTCTGAACTTCTGATCCTCGGATGCCAGAAACTTTGTTTACTTATATAAACTTGTCAAACCCCCTAGGCTTCAGCTGTAATTCTGAATAGTAGTATAGTACTGTTCTATCCTTGCCAATTCTTTCACTATAACTGGCCATCTGTTTCTAATTCTCTTCAACCGAGTTTACTTTGACATGAAAATAGATATAAGTACCTGAATTGATTCATTATATCTTTCTTTTCTGCTGAAACATCAGCTAGTTTTACCTCTTTTCCTTAAAATTCGTCCTTGATAAGTTTTTAAAGTTATTATCATCTTTCTATCTGATTTCTTGATCGCCATAATTGGCTTTCATAATGGAATGTGCCTGAGCCTCAAGAGTTTCTTTCATTCCATTGGTTTTTTATTGCAATCAGATTACTTTCTTCTTGAGTGTCACCTTTTTACGTTGCTGGAAATGGGAACTGATGTATGTTTCATCTCAATCCCAGATACTTTATTACTTGTATATTTCTCTAGGAACATATCCGGTTGTTGCAATAATGAATAGGACTTGAAAGAAGATGTGTATAGTGTCTAAAAATCATGGATGACAGTCCCTGAATCTCAATTGAGGTTGTGTTGGAACTAATACTAAATAAAATATTTAGATGCTTAAGAGTTCAAAGGAGCTGTTTTTAGATATTTGATACCAATATCAAGGGTATACAATATCAAATTGTACTTTCACATTCAGTCCTTCAAGAATTATTACTTGGAGCACAATGCTTTCACAAGTCATGATTAAATACTTGACTTGTGGCCCAAAATATTCTACTCATATTTACCTCTCTATAGTTCCTTATGCGAGCTGCAGTATGGTTGAGAATGAGCAGACCATGATCTCTAATTGTGTGAAACAGGGAAAATTGAAGATCCTCTGTGTTTAGTTGAAGATGAGTTCAAAAAGATTGTTAAAATCAATTTCATGGGTGCTTGGTATCTTTTGAAAGCTGTTGGTCAAAGAATGCGGGATCAAAAATCTGGGGGATCCATTGTTTTTTTGACCTCAATAATTGGTACTGAAAGAGGCATATATCAAGGAGCTGCAGCATATGGTTCATGTTTGGCTGGAGTCCAGCAGCTTGTAAGGGTGAGTGAAATGATTTTTTTTATACAATTTTCTGTAATGACATTTATCTGTATGAAGAAAATTGGTCATCATCACTCGACTGTACATTGTACTTTAAGTGTTCATATAATTGAATTGAGAATTTTGAATTTAATCAAGTTTCGCACACCTTTATGATGTTTCTGAAATAGGCAAGAATTGACATAGTTCTCCAGTTTCTTCTTCTTCAATAAATTTTGAAGAATTTTACAAAAGATCACCATCAATGCAATTTTCGGTGTTAGCTTCGTCTGTTGGTTAACATTATAATATGACGTTTGCTGTCATTACTTTGGCTATCTCATGAGAGAAAATGTTGTCTACTTAGTCCAAGAAACCAAGTGAAGGTGTGACTGAAGCTTTTCATGACACGAGAATTAATCTTAAAAAGCAAGTCATCTAAATGAAATTTTTGAATTTGCAAAGGTTAGAGCATCTGAATTAGTAAAGACATGCCATTAGCTTGAAGTAAATAAGCTTCGTTTGCTTAGCTAAAATAACCTTTTAAATGTCATTGTTGGAGGTAGGTTGTCTTTTTGCCAACAAGTCACTAAACAATCCGCTGAATTAGAACAAAACATTTTGTTTTTGTTTATATTCTGTGGCCTCACAAGCATATATCTAGATAATTAATTGGAATAAACACTGAACTGTTAGATTTTTTACCTCATGATTCATCAATTTAAGTTGTGTTTTATTTATATGTTTTATTATTTGCAGACGGCTGCAATGGAGATAGGGAAATATCATATAAGGGTTAATGCAATAGCTCGTGGTTTGCATCTCAACGATGAGTTCCCTGTATCAGTGGGGAAGGAGAGGGCAGAAAAATTGGTGAAGGAAGCAGCACCATTGCATCGATGGCTTGATGTTGAAAAAGATCTAGCGTCGACTGTCATTTACTTAATCAGTGACGGTTCAAGATATCTGACAGGGACTACCATATTTGTTGATGGTGCACAATCTCTGGTGAGGCCTCGAATGCGGTCATACATGTGACATGCACTTATATACCATGTTAGCAAGATAATATGTGTATCGATTCTTGAAAGTAGGTACATATCATGTTGCAACTCGTGAGAATTTCAGGAGGTTAACATATCTTGTAATCGAACTTAAAGGGTCAGGAATGCTTATATTTTGCCTTATTATTTGATGTAAACATGGAGACATACCTCTCAGCATTTGAGAAAATTTCTTTACCAATCATCATTGACCATGTTTTGATTTGGCTTGCCTAAAGATCTTCTAATATCTGTTTGGATGTTATTTATATTGTTATTGTTTAGTATGAACTATTTTGATATAACTTAGCTGAACAAGTATCTTACTATGAAAAATTATGGCGTAGGAAATTTGACGGAACCGTAAGTGAAGACTGGTTGTACACATATTTTGACAGATTTAGTACCAATTTGCTTCTTTCTTAGGTCGGAGGCTAATTTTGTAATCGATGAAAAGGATGGGGGCCAATGGTGCAATTTTTTTCCCATTAGTTTACTAATTTTATTTATTATTATTATTATTATTATTTTATTATCACAAGACGAGCAGTGAATTGTGATGCGGCATTTGGATACGCCGTTATTAGGACATTTTCTATTTGTGTTTCATTAATATATATCTTCCAATCAGTGCAAACTGCACTATTAGATTTTTCAGTATTTTCTTAATTTGCAGTGGGTTAGTGAGATTGGGCTTAATGATGGCCATGGCTGCCCGGTGATAGGGCAGGTCTAGGCAATCAGGGTAGGGGAGAGTTGGCCACCAGCAATTAGAGATGGCAAAAAAAACATATTCAACCTGATATCCGTTAAACTTCTTGTGAATGGGGCGAAGATTACTTGCTTAACAGAGTAAATGGAGTGGGGATCATTGTCCCGAAACGGGTAAGAGGCGAGTACGGAAAACATAGTCCCCACTCTGCTACCCGTCCCATTTAGAATTAATTTCAAATTTAATTTAATTTTTTTATCAAACAAAAATAAAAAAATTATCATCATTTTTAAAAAGAACGCAAGTTATTCTTAACAAATTAAAAAAAAACATAATAACATTTGCTAACTAAAGATTTGGAAAAAAAAAAAGTAAAAAATAAAATAAACAAAAAATTTAATTATAATAAGCGGAATAATAAATGGGGTTGGGGACTTGCCCAGCCCCAAACTCGATTTAACCGAAGTGTAATTTACCCAAAAAGAAAAGACAAAATAAAAATAAAAACAAAAACAAAAAGTTCATATTCTCTTAGGCAGCAAGCAAGCGAACTAGTTTGACACATGATCAACATCTCGATTATCGAATAGAGACCAACATGCCAACCATTTGGGTTTCGGATCTCTCAAGGAAAAGATTTTCAGGTTTTTAGTTCAAGAACATGGTAGGAACGAGTTTAGTGAAATTTTTTGTTGCTTTCATGAAAGATAAATTTTGTAAAATGAGTTTTCCACGGGAAAAGTTATGTTTGGTCAAAATCGGTATGGTAGGTTCTACGGGACCATATAGGATTCTTCAGGGGATCAATGATAAGTTCTTCTTCGTAACATGAATTTTCCTGGTAATCCTTGCAAGTTTCGAAGTTGGGGAATGCATTTTATTAAATGTTGAGCATTTTAACTAGTATGTTAAGTTATTTAAGTAAATGATGAATTTATAAGAACAACTAAGCCCCGTTTGTCTCCCCTTTTTTTTTTCAAAATTCTTATTTTTTTTCAATATTATTTTTAATCTATAATTACACAGTAAAATATTCACGTAAACCAAAAATATTTTTCTATTTTTTAACCACACATTCTCAAAAAATCATTATTTTAAAAATCATCTCTCAAGAAGGGAGACAAATAGAGTCTTAAGTTGTGTTCGATGGAAATATTTAATAGGATAAATTGGAATTGATTTAAGAAGATCACGGTACATCACCAAGCAATGTCCTTATGGCTCGACTCTATCCAGGGTCGCCCCGAAAATTTAGAGGTTCTAGACGACTAATTATTATGGGTCTGTTTGGACTGAATTAAAATTTGATTTTAATCTAAGTCAAAGTCAAACAATTAATATTAATCATATCTTTTATGGATTCCACATCTTTTCAAACATACATTTCAAAATTCACAATTTACTAAAAAACTAATTTTAATCCCTATCAAAAACTCTCTATATGGTTTTCAAACGTAATTTTCTTTCACAAGTGTAATAAATAATCTATCCTCTCTGTCCTCATATTTTACAGAATGATGTAAACACAATTTCTTTGTCAAAGCTTATGAGCCATGGCCATCGCCTCAGATATTTTGTTCTGCTGCTTTCTAGAATTCTGTTCTTCCTTTGGTTTGTTAGTAAATCACTTTTGAGATTAATTAAAAAGAAAAAGCCCAAATTCTGAAAAATAGAGCATATGAATTATTTATGGAAAAATTTCATAACTAAGAGGTTTAGTTTTACCAATTTTAAATTTAAGAATTTAAGTTTAAAATTTCAAATTTCAGTTATTTTAAATTTTATTTATAAATAAATTAATTAAATATATATTTTATTAATTAAATATGTTAAGGTGACAATTCCATATAATTAGATCACAAATTCCATATAATTGATTACAAATCACAAATTTTATATGTCACAAATTATTTTATGGTCACGATTCCAAAATTTTATAGGTCACAATTTGTTCATCGATCACAAATCAAAAATTGAAACGCCACAAATTATTTTACGGTCATAATTCAAATATTTTATATATTACAATTTGTTCATCGGTCACAAATCAAAAATTTTATAAGTCACATTATTTTACGATTACAAGTCAGAATTTTTATAGGTCACAAATTATTTTGCGGTCATAATTCAGAATTTTATAAGTCACAATTTGTTCATCGATCACAAATAAAAAGATTTATACTTCACAATTTATTTATCGGTCAAAAATCATAAATATTAAAAGTCACGACTTATAGACAGTCAATTTTTTAGGTCACGCATTATTTTTTTATCACAATTTATATTTTTTTATGGATCACAATTAATCAATTTAATGGTCACAAATAACCAAATAATCTGTGACCACCACCTCATCACTATCACCGATAGCATGGTGGCCGAAAACACCGTCGTCGGAACCACCACCACCACCTCCGGCAGCAAACCATCGTCTCAAATATCACAGCTAACATCATCATCACCACCACCACCACTATCCACCCACAACAACACCACCACCACCGCCCAAACACTATTAAAACCATAGATCCACCACTATCGCACAACAACATACCACCACCGCACCATCACAAATTTCATCCCACCCACAACACACCATCTCCTGAATCTCCATTTACACCATACCCAAATACGGATCACCACGCACACCAACATTCTCACAGATCGACATCGCACCATGACATATTTCATCATTTCTTCTGTCCCACACACAAATCACACACGACACCGATGTAGCAAATCCTTTCTTCGTCACCCATACCACACCATCACATATTTCATCATTTCTGCCACACACAAATCACCCACAACGTCATCAAGTCGGCGTTCGCCTCTATGACGACGAGGATCAGCAATGAGGAGAGGAGCGATCGATACCGTCGTGCCAGTGCTTGATGACGAGGAGGAGAGGAGAGAGATGAACGTTGTCATCACAGCGGCGAATGTCGCTATGACGACGAAGATCAGCAACGAGGAAGAGAGAAGATGAGCAGTCACTGCCGCCGCTAGATCCGCTACCATTACCGCAACCAACTACCCATCACAAGATCGGCACCACCGCCACCATCACCACCGCCTCCTCTACGTCACCATCACCATAGAGAGAGAGAGAGAGAGAGAGAGAGAGAGAGAGAGAACTGTTCACATCGTGTGATTTAGGGATTTAAAATCGAGGTGTGTGGGTGAGGTGTATATAAATTAATTTTTAGTTTTATAATATTAATTAAAAGATCTGATTTTTGTGTAAATAAAGTTGTAATCTGATTTTTGAATATGAATCTTAAAAAGTAAGGTTTTGTATAATTTCCACATTATTTATTTGGTAGTCTTGAGGAATTCAAAAAAATTGCTTGAATAATATAATTAAACACAACAAACCTCTTATTCACATCTCAGGTTGGAAAATAAAATTATTGTCCTCCGAAGGTCGACTAAGGCTTATTAAACAAGTTCTAGAAGTAAAGAACAAGAACCCAAGCATCAAGTATAAATTCAAGATATAAAAGCAATATTGAAAAAGAAAACTTGCCTGAGCCTCGCATGTTGCTGACTTGCTGGTATAAGCACATATGGGCTTTTATGTTTTTTTAGGCCCCTCGAAATCTTAAGGCCCAAGGCAGTTGCCTAGTTGGCCTTGGGCTTGGGCCGCCCCGGAATCACATTATTAACAATTCGGATAAGATTATCCCCTTCATAATATAATGAACTACACTAGTGATCATAATTAAAGATCCTTACTTTAATTTTAATTATGAACAAATTTAGTTTATTCCACTTTAAATAGTATCCTCGTATACGTAACACTTTATGTGCAATATTTAAAATTACATACAAATAATCAAAAGATTTTTGATATTTATAAAACATCTTATCATGCATGCAGAAATATATTGAAATAATTTCACTAATATCATTAAATGTCATCAAATGTTTATAAATCATTTTGTTAATGGGCACATATTCTAACATGATTTTGTACATTGAGTTTTTCCCAAGAAAATTTATATTTGGCCAAAATCGGTACAATAGGTTCTTTTGAACTCTAAAGGACTCTTCGGGCTCGATGATAAATTCTTTAGAATGTGGATTTTGTCGGAAATCCCTATACGTTCAAGGTTACTTCTATGAATTTAAATGTTGAACATTTTAATTAGTTGAATTCGGGTATGCACAATGAATTATTCCTATGGAGCAACTTTTTATACTCTCTTCCTAATGAAGTTTTACAAATAATTGACGGGCCAATGGATTGAAGATGTGAAAGGCATTGTGATTTTTACAAATTCTTGAAATTTAAGTATTATGAACATGAATGAATTTTAGAGTTTTTGTAAAAACTTAAAAGTCCGTTTGGTGAGTCAAATAAGTGTGGACATAAATCAGCGTGTCAAGGAAGTTATGGGCAGCAATGTCCGTTAGCGTAAACCGTCTCTCGTTCCTTCTTCTCAAGGTACTGAATGTTTTATTTTTATGAAGATATTATTTTAAATAAATATTCCAAAGAAACTACAAAAAGTTCGATCGAGGATATTTTACAAAGTCTTTCAAGCTAAGATTTTTAAATTGCAACAAATGTACGTTTCTAATGAACAAGCGTCATCTTAAAATTCGACGCTTTACACCATGTAAACATGATCTATGACTAATTTTGTTTGATCTATGACCTACGCACAATGACATGTGACCTTGTATATGTGACATAACCTATCATCACCACCAACACTAATCACCTAAATGATTGGTCACAAACTCTTTTTATACAATTCTAATCCAAACCAAACCAAACCACCTCAACTCCAACACTGTCGCCATCACTATCGAACAACACCTCCTACCTCACTGATCAAAGGCAAGATCCAAGAGGTCCAACGAGTCTGCTCAGCAACAAAGCCGCTTGACGTCATTTAGGAACGATGATTCAATATACAACTATGAATCTATTAGTTGAGTTCTCATTGGAAAAGGCATTTCCTGAAAAGTTTCTTACTATTAGTTGAATTTACGGAGATCTTAAATGCTACTACTGCACTAACTTTGCGTACAAATAATCAAAATCAAAACTCCCCAAATAAATAGAGAAACACCAAAAAAATAAAAAATTCAAAAGTACATATTTCAATGTCAACATTGAAAGCTTAAGCGTAGAATTCCCCAAAATTAAAGCTTCATCTCCCAAATATTTCACACTAATCACGAAATTAAATAAGATTTTCCATTAGAAATACAGTGTTGCATTTGTGAGGTAAGGCACTAGATTTTTCATTCCCAACGCCGGAATTTAGAAGGGGGAGAGTTGAGTGGGTAGAGAAAGAAGATAGGGTTGGGAATGAAATTGGGAAGTGGGGTGAATGTGTGGGGATTAATTTAATTTTAAATTATTGAATTATCACCTGATTTATGTAAACATTACATCTGGTTTTTGAATTGTCGTCTTTAAAAATAGGCTGGTGTGTAATTTCCACTAGAACTAATATGGGTCGTCACAAGGCCGGCCCATTTTCTAATTTTGGGCCACCAAAATGTGGGCCAGGGACCAACTAATCACTAAGCAAGCCCATTCTTGGTGAGACTTGTAGTAGCCTATTTTTTTAAATCGTTATTCTTAACCTGCACATTTGCTAGTTTTTCTCCCTCTTTTATTTTTTTATTTTTTTGCTAATCTGGTTGAGGAATGGCACAACTATTGTTGGCTCCTGTCTATAAACTATTTATAAAGATACAAGTCACTTTTTATTCGCAAATTCCGAGTAACTCACAAATACTATCTACTTATTTACCAATTATTTTTTATCTATTTATAATTTAAAACATATATAAACACTTCCAAACATGCTCTTATTGCAAGGGACTCAGAAGGATCAACTCCATGATAAATACTTAAAAGAGACTTTTGATCGCCAACATCCTCTCTCTGACTTGCTTTCCTTTTTACTAGTTTGTACATTATGGTAATCCTCGTGCCATTGCTTGATCATTTTACAAATACACAGCAAATTACATAATAGAAGTACAAAATCACATGGAATAATGCTCATCAATTTAGGTGACCACACTTGATAGGTCAAATTGACACGGCTACTAGGCTGGTTGGAGATTTTATATGCCAACACGAACTTTTGCTATATGCGAAAATAAATTATATATAGACCAAGCCAAGATCTAGTGTCTTTTGATAACATATTACACAGGAACGGGTGTAGAAGAAAAAGGGACATTCTTGTGCACTAAAATTAAACCATAATTAAGAATTATACGACACATGAACAAATAAAAACCACAAAACTCTTCAATGAACCAGATTGGATCTAGTGCTTGTCCTCCTTGGGAAAATCTTTTCCAGGTATTTCCTTTGGTTTTGTCTTCTCCATTTCCCTAGAACAAGATCAAAACATGAATTACAAGTCATATTCATGTTACATACATGTAGCTTCCATTAAATTGACCTGCAAAACTGCAAAAGTGATCAACACGTTCCATATCAAAAAAGGACCTCACAGGAAATGGACGCTCAAGTCTTCAAAACCCAAGTGACGCCTAAACTCAACCTGAATTCTGTTCCCAAAAATTAACTTTTAAGATTTTGTTTCTCCTAGGAGGCAGGAGTAATATTCTTTTCCTTTCAAAATAAAAAAATTAAAAAAAAAAAAAAATTGTTTTGCTTTCTGCATGTGTAGAAGTTCTTAGGTGGGGTGGGCACGGGGACCCAATACCATCCTAACAATTAGTTACATTAAGTATACTACATCATCCACTGATGTATAATAAAATACAGCTTGCTAACTATTACAGTTCACTGAATGAAAACTAAAATTGTACAGATTCCAAGCTTCTTGGTTTAATTCTTTGCTTCCACTCACTTGCATGGCACACATTCTTTTAAAGCAGCAACAAATAACATAAATGAAAATGAATGCAAAAGCTCTCAATGCACAGACAGTGGATAACTTTATAGCTAATGCAAGTATATTAATTTGAAAAGAAATGGTGTAGATGCTCAATCGTGATCAAAGTCCAACAGCCAGACGGGATTATAAAATTATATCATTGTTCAGACCTATCGAGATATCCTAATGAGGAATTTCTCGTTAACTTTTGGCATTGAAAAACAAATTACAACCAATATCCCATCCATAACACCAGTGCGACATTTTTCTCTAATTATCTTCGTAGGCTGAAGTCTTGAGTCTTAAGGAACCAGATTCAGAGTTGAATCCTTTGATAATTACTTAACTCTAAAAAATAAAAAATGTACTCATCTTGAACTGAAATAAACATACATCTCAAATGTGCTTTAAGAAGAAATTACACATATAGCTATTCTCAATATCAAAGTGTTACGTGTAGGAAGCTTCTTTCACATCCTAGTGCAGAAACCACATGAATGATTTTAACCTATCAACCTCCGCATCCTTAACATCGCCGAATGTTATTCACCAGTTTACCTTAAACATCAAACATTAGCGTTTTCTCAAATGCTTTCCACCCCCCAAAAAACAACATAGAGCATTATTGACTTGAAAGTTACTTGGAAATTATTTTGGATAACTTATTTCAAATTACTTTTTAAGTAAAAAAAAAATGCTTCTACTTATTTTTAACTTCAATAAAAGAATTAATTACTTTAAAACTTAATTATTCATTTAAAAGTTAACCTTTTAAGCTTAGCTAAACAAGGCCTCAAATATCAACAATACTCAACATGAACACCACAACAATAGTCACCATTAAAATTCCAGAAAACTAGAAACTAACAAGGTTAATATAACAGGAAAAAATGTCTCTAATCAGATAAAAGCATGCATAAATACATAAAACCGGAAAGCGTACTTAGTGGCAGTGGCGGATTCTTCTTCAAGCCAATTACGAATATGGCGGACGTTACGGCGGAAAATGGTGGCGGAATGTTTCACATCACTCCTCAATAGAAGAACCACTGCACTCACTCCGGCCACCGTCAGTATGAAATTCGTCAAAGCCATTTCATTAAATTGATTGATTTCAATTCAATTTATAATATCGAAACTTTGAGAATTGGTTTATTAATCTACTATTAGGATCAAATTTTGATTCAATTTGTAGGGTCTTGGAAATGGGGGTTCTTCGAAGAGAAGAAATTGGGGAAGGGTTAAGGCGCATATTTTGGGCCGAAGTAGTAAAGTCCACTACCCAGAATCAATTTGGGCCTGACTTCAATTGGAAGGGGAAAAATTGGTAACTGTCAGCATTTAAAG
The DNA here is from genome assembly GCA_903798255.1 of Fraxinus quadrangulata. Lineage (NCBI taxonomy): Eukaryota > Viridiplantae > Streptophyta > Magnoliopsida > Lamiales > Oleaceae > Fraxinus > Fraxinus quadrangulata. The sequence goes on along the minus strand of CAIGRB010092169.1, from coordinate 48,117 downwards.
TAATATTTTGAGAAATAACAAAATTTTATAAAACTTGCGAAAATCAGGTTATTACAACTAATTAAAAAATAATAATAATGGGAAAATATTTTATATTAGCAATTTTAAACGTGGCCTAATATAATGGTTTTATACGATAACATATTGATGTAGGCCAGGGGCATTTTAGTCATTTATCGTGACGGCGTCGGAATGGGCTGAAATTTGGTGGTCTGATTGGAAATGGTCCAAAAAATTAGACTCGTGTTCAACACCCGAGGTCTCGGGATTTTAGCCAAATTCCTTCATCTAATCCTTTAAATTGTTATTTTTAGTATAATTTGTTTTGATTTTCCATTATTTTTGGCACGTTTTGATATTTTCTGTTTTTAGGGATTCTTGTAATGCCTATATAAAGGCCTTTTAGCGATTTTGTCAAGCAATCAATAATATTATTCGAATTCTAGAAATTTTTTTATTCTCTCGTCTTCTGGAACGATATCTAGACTAATTTCGTCAATCAGAACGATATATGATCCATCCTTCCCATCTTTCCTGCGTTAAGTGGTATCAGAGCGGGTTTTTCCTTGGCTCAGAACGAAGGTGGAGAAAATTCGAACCCCAATGAACGTGGGCTTTATGTCTTATGGCAACGAGTTGAAGAGGATAGTCGGGCGACTGATCGTCAACTTCAAGAGATCCGAGATACGTTGGCAATGTTAGCAATCCACGTTAATCCGCCTTTCCCACCTCGTAACCCAAGGAAAGGCGCCCAGAATCGACGTGTACATAGACCACAACCAATGGTTTACGAAGGTGACTCGACGAATGAGGAGATTGAGGGTATGATTCTAACGGATAACCCCTCTCCCCCCCCCTCGGATCAGGAGGGGCGTGGCAACAATAGCACTTTTCGTATGAGGATGGATCTCCCATCTTTTGACGGACAATTAGGCATTGAAGAATTTTTGGATTGGCTATGCAAGGTGGAACGCTTCTTCGAGTACATGGGTATGAAAGATGAGAAGAAGGTAAAACTGGTTGCTTACAAACTAAAAGGGGGCGCTTCTGTTTGGTGGGAACAATTATAGATCTCTAGAGTTCGACAGAATCACAATAAAATTCGAACATGTCATAGAATGAAGCAGTTGATGAAGACCCATTTTCTACCTGCAGATTACGACCAGGTTCTGTTCTAGCAGTATCAGAGGTGCCGATTGGGTAGCCGAACAGTGCACGACTGCGTTTCTAAATTCCAGCCACTTTTCGCTAGGAACGACCTTCCGGAGACCGAGGGTCAACTAGTTGACAGGTTTGTGGAGGGCTTGCGTGCTAATATTTAGGATCTTGTTATGATGCAGCAGGCGCACACGCTGCAGAATGCTATACAGTTGGCTACGCGAGCAGAATTACAGATCAACCGATGAAGCACTCGAACTTTTCACGCAAGCAGCGGGGGTAGCTTTAACCCATCCCCAATACAGGTAGCAGCAGACCAGATGGGTAAAGCAGTAACATATTTTCAGGCCTCCCTGCTAGTAATAATCGTGGATTTGCATAACCGAGGCCACCGGCACAACCACCCAAAACGGCCTCTCCTAACCCCTCTGCCGTACACAATAATCCTTACGCTCTAGCAAGAGACGACAAGTGTTATCGCTACGGTCCACCAGGGCATCGGTCCAATCAATGCCCACAGCAACATGATGTAAATTTGGCCGTTCATGACGATGAGTTTGCTCAAGAAAATGATTGTCCGTATGGGGGTCTTGAGGAGGAGGAGGAACCTGCTGCAATAACCCATAAGGACGAAGGGCTGTCTCTTGTGGTTCGTCGCCTAATGTACACCCCACGGAAAGAAGATGAGCAACGACACAAAATCTTTGCCACACGATGTACTGTGAAATAGAAGATATACGACTTGATCATTGATAGTGGCAGCTGTGAGAACATTGTCTCTAGGACCATGGTCGACAAGCCGAGGTTACCTATAGAGAAGCATCCAGCACCCTACAAGATCGGCTGGATTACAGACATCGGAAGGGCGGTGGAAATTACTGAGCGGTGCTAGGTGCCTTTGTCCATTGGGAAACACTATCAGCATGAGGTGCTTTGTGACGTGGTGGACATGGATGCGTGCTACATGCTTTTTGGTAGGCCCGACAATATGATCGAGATACTGTGCACAAAGGTAGAGACAACACTTGTTCATTTGTCAAGGATGGCGTGAAACTGATACTAGCACCTCGACAACAAGGGTCGGCCCCTATCAAATCAATAGAGAAAAGTCAAAATTTTCGGATTGTACCATACTTGCTACCAGAGATAAAGGAAACAAGGCAAGTCTTTACCCTTGTTGTTAAATGAGGGAGAGGCACATACGAGAGTCAAGTGAGTTTTCTAGATTCTGTCCGCCCACTGTTGGCAGAGTTTCGAGACGTCATTCCTGCTGACTTACCTGTGCAACTCCCCCTAATGCGAACAGTACAGCATGAAATCGACTTGGTTCCAGGAGTAAGTCTCCCTAACCTGCCTCATTATCAGATGTGTCCCAAGGAGTTCGAAATTTTGCAGAGCCAAGTAACATAATTGTTGCAGAAAGGGTTGATCAGGGAGAGCATAAGTCCATGCGAGGTTCCTGCGTTGCTCACTCCCAAGAAAGATGGTTCGTGGAGAATGTGCATTGATAGTCGTGCTATCAACAGAATTACAGTAAAGTATAGGTTTCCTATCCCACGTTTGGACGACATGTTGGACATGTTAGATGGGGCTAATGTGTTCTCAAAAATCGATTTAAAGAATGGGTATCACCAGATTCGGATTCGGCCAGGTAACAAGTGGAAAACAGCTTTCAAGACCCGAGAGGGGCTGTACAAATGGCTGGTTATGCCCTTCGGGTTATCGAACACACCTAGCACCTTTATGCGACTGGTGAATCAGGTATTCCAGCCCTTCATTGGCAAGTTTATGGTTGTTTATTTCGATGATATCCTAATCTACACTCGCACAGAAGATGATCATTTAGAGCACCTGTAAGAAATTCTAAGTGTTCTTAAGCATCATCAGTTGTATGTGAACCTGAAGAAGTGCAGTTTCATCACTAGCAGCTTAATCTTCCTAGGGTTAGTAGTTAGTGCAGAGAGAATCAAGGTTGATGAAGCTAAGATTAAGGCAATTAGGGAGTGGCCGGTTCCAAAAACAATCTGTGATGTACGTAGCTTCCACGGGTTGGCAACCTTCTATAGGCGGTTTGAGAGGAACTTCAGCACCATAGCGACATCCCTCATGAACTATTTGAAGCAGAAACAGTTCCATTGGAGTGATAATGCAGAAAAGAGTTTTGCTCTTTTGAAAGAGAAGTTGTCTACAGCTCTTGTTTTGGCCCTTCCGAGTTTTGAGAAGCTGTTTGAAGTTGACTGTGATGCTTCTAGTGTGGGTATTGGAGCAGTGTTGTCCCAAGACAGGAGGCTAATTACTTTCTTTAGGGAAAAACTTAGCGACCCCAGATCGAAATAGAGTACTTATGAGCAAGAATTATATGTCGTGGTGCGAACATTACAACACTGGGAGCCATATTTGGTATAGCACGATTCATCCTTCATAATGACCATCAAGCCTTGAAATACCTGTAGAATTCTGCCAAGCCTAACCGTATGCACGCTAGATAGATTACATACATTAAGAGGTTTACATTCTCTTTGAAGCACAAATCTAGAACACTTAACAAGGTTGCTGACGCCTTAAGCAGGAGAGCTCATGTGTTTACAGTTGTTCGGGTTGAGATTATAGGATTTGAGTACCTGAAGGACCTCTACGCCACAGATGAGGATTTCAAGGAAATCTAGAAACGGGTTACTTCTAGTGTCCACACCTCTCCAAATTTCCAAGTTCATAATGGCTACCTGTTTTATGATGATCGCCTATGCATCCCTCGTGGTTCACTACGGGAACTCTTCATCCAAGAAGTACATACAGGTGGACTGGGTGGTCACCTCGGGCAGGACAAAACCATCTCTTTGGTAGAGTCTCGGTATCATTGGTCACATCTAAAACAAAACGTGGAGAAGTATGTACAACGATGCTACATATGTCAAACTGCTAAAGGGCAGGTGCAGAGTACCGGGTTATATACTCCCATTACCTATTCCTGATGCTCCATGGGAAGTTTTATCTATGGACTTCATCCTTGGTCACCTCGAACTCAGCGATGTATGGATTCTGTTTTTAGTGGTTGACAGGTTCTCCAAGATGGTACAGTTTATTCCTTGTCGGAAGACATCAGATGCTAGCACATTGCACATTTGTTTTTCAAAAAAGTTGTTCGTTTACATGGAGTACCTAAGTCTATTGTCTCTGATCGTGATACCAAGTTCTTGAGCCACTTTTGGCGTTCTCTGTGGCATCGATTTGAGACGAACTTGCAGTATAGTAGTACTTGTCACCCCCAAACAGACGGTCAGACGGAAGTGGTGAACCGTGCATTGGACAACATTCTACGAAGTCTGTGTTCAGATCATCCAAAGTAATGGGACTTTGCTGTTTCTCAAGCTGAATTCGAATATAACATGGTGCCTAACAGGTCTAGTGGCAAGTCCCCTTTTGAGGTTGTTTACATTCATCCCCCACTTCATACGTTGGACTTGGTTCCATTACCGCCGCTGCCGGGCTTGAGCATTGTCGCCCAACACTTAGCTGATAAGCACTTTGACATTCACATGGATGTTAAGAAGAAGTTGGAAGAGTCTGCCAATAAGTATACGGAGACAACGGATCGTTATCGAAGTTCTAAGGTATTTGTTGTTGGGGATCAGGTTATGGTGCATCTTCGCAATGAGAGGTTTCTCGTGGGGACTTACCATAAACTAAAGTAGAAGAAGATCGGTCCAGCGCAGATTCTTCAGAAAATTAGTGACAATGCCTATGTGGTTGGCCTTCCTGCGAATCTCGCCATCTCCAAGACGTTCAACGTGCGGGATCTATATGAGTACCACGCTCCCATGACCATCCCGGTGCTTCACTCGAGGATGAGTGTTCTTCTAAGAGAGGGGGGGACTGATGTAGGCCAGGGGCATTTTAGTCATTTATCGTGACGACGTCGGAATGGGCTGAAATTTGGTGGTCTAATTGGAAACGGTCTGAACAATTGGACTCGGGTTAAAGACCCGAGATCTCGGGATTTTAGTCAAATTCCTTCATCTAAGCCTTTAAATTGTTATTTTTAGTATAATTTGTTTTGATTTTCCGTTATTTTTGGCACGTTTTGATATTTTCTGCTTTTAGGGATTCTTGTAATGCCTATATAAAAGCTTTTTAGCGATTTCTGTCAAGCAATCAATAATATTATTTGAATTCTAGAAATTGTTTTGTTTTCTCGTCTTCTAGAACGATATCTAGACTAATTTCATCAATCAGAACGGTATCTGATCCATCCCTCCCATCTTCCCTGCATCTCACACACACACACACACACACACACATATGAGTTTCACTACTCTGAGTTGGTGAAGACCAAATATCACGAGTTCAAATTCCTTACCAACACTTCATCGGTCGAACCCGTCGCACCAGACTTGTCTAGTGTGGTTTACTTATTTTGTGTGGTTTGCGGGCTACTGCACATGGAGTGGGGTTTACCTAGTGCATACTCACAGTGGTTGGACCTCTACCATTTGAGGGTGGTCGGGGCTCCGTTGATGGGTAGCGGCTTCGGGTTCCTACGCCAAAAAAGAAAATATATATATATTGTCTCATTTGTATTGTGATCATAAACATCTATGGCAAATTGTGACCAGAAGTAGCGTTAGTGTGACGCATAGTTGAAATTGAAAGTACTTTCAACTGTTTTGATTGGTTACATCTTGTGACTTGAATACACTAAAAATTCATCATGCGATCACTTGCCATGAACTAATAGGATGAATAAACACATTAGAGAAGGTAAAAGGTTCATCACAACTAAATTTTCTTGAAATTTGATGTGGCCTAGTGACCTCTCTTCCTAGTGACCTCTCTTGGGTGGCTTGTGATCTGCTCTCATTTAAGTGGCTATATATCTAAATACGATGATATCTAGTTACTATATTTCACGTGACTCATATTAGGATGATATCACCATATGAACTTAAATTCTAAGTGGACCATATAAGTATCATGCGACTAATGTGGCATGTGACTCATGTTGATGTGTATAACTCATGATGGTGATCGGGGTACAAAGTTCATGTTACCCGTTTTAATATGTTGTCACCTTCGTGGAATTTCAATTCCTGTTCACCCGTACAAGTTACATGCGACCTAATCTGACCAAACAAATTTGATGAGTGGCTTGGCATTCTTCTCTCCCTTTAGCTCAATGTCATTGAGAAATGTTTTGGTAAAAATCAGTGACAACTTAGAAACTTTTAAGGTTTAATAGCAAGTGAAAAATATTTAAAAAATGTCAATAGAGATTTTATCCTACATTATCCCAGTTTCAACTGAACTTTGCTAATGTTTTCTAATTGCTAATAATTTTTTTAAAAGTTTTTCGAGTTTTCACTGAACATTTATTCAATTTAATTTTCTACAGCAATTGAGATTTAGAAGATTTTCGAGTTGTCACTGGAGTTATAAGAATATTATCTCGTCCCTCGTTCCATCATTTGTCATTTTAAAAGTTAATGGAAACAGACTACGATCTGGATCTTAGTTAGCTTGATTATTACGGTAATAGTTTCTCCTAATCAATCAAATGGAGGTTCAAAGTGGAATAAAGTATTCAGTTTTTAATTTTTGAGTGCAGATTCTGGCTATGGATTCCTTGATACTTCAAATCATCTTCAAAGACCAAATTGCACTAATCATCACAATCAAGAAATCGAAACCACAAATCCTAATTCTAGAACACGAGATTGGAAAAAAAAAAAATGAACAAAGAAAAATATCTTAATATTTTCGCAAACGGATTTTGAGTACTGTGCAGTTTGGAATTGTGTCCAGGTTCAACCACTGGGTTTCTAGTTTCTGTTCAAGCGAATTAGGACTTCCAAGTAATTTAGGTTCTTGAATTTTTAATTCTAATCAACTTTGAACTTCTTTTTGACTTTGTTAAAAAATGTTAATTTGGTCAACTTTATAAATCTTGAACTTCAATATCTTGTACAATTGAGTCCCTGTCTACCTATGGAGCTATCATGGGAACCTGATCGGATCTAGACAATTCAAGATCTAATAACTCGACACTTCTATTTATTTTCTTACTAAAGCTTACATTTTATATAATATCTATTCTTCGTGAACGAATCAAATACGTCACTTTTCATTTATTAAATACTGAACTCGAACTAAAACTGTTTAGTAGAAAAATCAAAGCTGAACTCTTTAACCTTATAAAATAAGGCAATGGTTTTCCAACTCGAATACGTGTCCACCACTTTGTTTACTCTAAAATCTCAATGTACCAAGGTATTTGATCATATTAATTGATATCACTCATTGGCATATTAAAGTCTCTCGAGCTCACGAATACCATACACTAGCTTGTACAATCTATATGCGTTTCTTTATGCAATCACTCATATTTTATTATCAAAGCGATCGATGGCCATTCATTGCATACTCAATTAAATAACTTTATGTATAATTCAAATAAATGAATAAACCAATAATGTTCCATTTATTCAAAGACCAAAAAAATATTATCTAACTGTTGCAGCAAAAAACTATTTATTTTTTTAAATAAAAAAAAAATATCCCAACAAAGACGACGCTAGCTTATAGAAAACTCATAAAAAAGAAAAAATTACACGTAAGAAACCTTTGAAAAATGTTTCTATTTTGGGATCGCCTTAATTAGTTCTATCCATCTTAATATTGAACAATGTACCAAAAATGCCCTCTATGAACTAAAGTACAATTGCTTGGAGAGTAAGAGTGTCTCAAAGATTGTTCAAAGGGATGAATTTCACCTGACATATTATTTAGAATTAAGTAAGCCACTCGGGACATATCTCAGTGGTGCAAAGGACAATAGTAAGGTAGTCTATGTTGAGCTGGCAGCCGCAGTGTGAGAGTTCGATTCCTGCCTCTTACAAGGTTTGAAATTGGACTCTTTGTGGGGCATCAGTATGGCAGCTCTGTACCCTGGCCTGCTGAGGCACATCCCGCGATTTACCTCCTCCACAATACTCTAGGGGCGGGACGGTACGGTAGGGGACCCTCAAGGTTGGGGTTTAACCTTTTAGAATTAAGTAATGATATTTTGTTCCAACAGTATTAATATGTCATTAAATGACACTAAATAATATGCCTAATTAAATTGATCCATATTTAATTGGGTATCTCACTATTTGCAACCTAAATTGATGTCGTAGCATCACTAATATTAGACAATATTATTCTTTAGAATGACACTAGAAGTGGGGCACTGTACTCTTTCCTAAATTCCTATTGGCTTTATTCTTTAGGAAGTCACAATCACACTGCTGAGAATAATATTGGAAAAGTAAGATATCCCCATATCAAAAAAAAATGAAACATGAAAATTGGACTATGCTTCTTTATCTGGAAAAAAAGTAAAATATCCTCATAGATTTAAAAAAAAAAAATGAAACATAAAAATTAGACTTTACTTCTTTATCTTTTAAGTTATTTAATTTTTGCACAAGTTTAATTGAAAAAAAAAAGGTTATTATTCAAATGTTTGTTACTCCCTCCATCCCATTTGTATAAGCTAACTTTCTTTATATTCATGTCACAATTATATAGTTATGTTTCTTTATTGAAAATATTTTGTTTTATTCGTTTACTAATATACTCTTATTTAATTTGCTTAATTATAATCAATTTTCCCCACTTAATCTTGAAATTGTACAAATATAAAGTTACATACTTCTTGATCAACCGAATAATTTATGGATGTAAGAAATGAAAGTTAAATCATTCAATTTCTTTACTACTTCCAACAATAATAAACTACTAATCGTTAATAACTAAATAAGGGTAAATTATGAAAGTTTATGGCAAAAATTGCTTTTTAACATTAAATAAGATTTCTTAATCCTTATGAAAAACAAAATCAACATATATAAATGAGACGGATGAAATATTTTACTTGAGTTTAGATATGAGAATTAAACATGCAGCTAATAACTTCATGCCGATTCCATTTGACACTGCGTTTCACATGATTTTGAGATTTACGTCGCAGGCTAACCATTTTGTTCCTATTTTGGGTGACCAGATAAGATAGCCATAAACTCTGTGAGTGACCCATTTATCAATTGTATGTTTGAGATGGCTTCAATGTATTTATCGTGATATCCTACTCAGAGTCTTATAAATGTACTCATTACAAATTTGTGTTTGCATTTAGATCGATGGCTGAGCTAGAGGCCCTAGGCGCGGAGGTGAGAGTCCTTGGTGAGTTCGTGCCTTGTAGCTCGCTCCATGTATAACACGTATAGCTATCGACTATGGTTCTTAGTACTGATTGCCATAAAAACTAAAGTTACCAGCTCCCACAACACAATAAAACATTCATAAAGTTGATCACCGTTAAGTATCTTAATTATCTAATTGTACTTGATGCATCCAATTTTATTTTTTCTCAATTTGTATGAGAAAAATAATAGTTAATATTCACAAAAAGTTTCATACTTTCACCAAAACAACACAAAGAAAATAAATAAAGAAATTGCAACAATTTTAATATGCATATAAATATATACTTTGAGCCATATTTTATTGTAAGAATACATTTTAAAATAATAGATTAATGGAGAATGTGTAATTAAAAAATAAGAAACAGATTTTAATTTGCATGTAATATTATTTATTGAAAAATATATAATTGAAAATAAGAGAGAAAAATATATTTTAAAAATAATGAAATCAAACAAGAGCATAATATCACTATAAGTTTTATAAATTATTAAGGAAAAATACAGTCACGGTACCAAACATTTTATTTGTGTAGATTTGTCCAAACATTTTATTTGTGCCACCCACAATATCAAATCTTTCAAAATCGTTGCAGTTGAAGTCCAAATGGAAGGAAAATGTTAGTTTGACCGTTAATTGACCAAATAATTAAGATTGATCATAATTTTGACTAATCTAAAAAGATAAAATTGTAACTTTACATTTTTTCAACAAAAACCACAATTATAATATATTAATAATTAAATTTAAAAGTCAAAAATCACCCACCATCCTCCCCTTCTTCCCCAACCCCTTACTCCGGAATGGAAAGTGAGGGATGGGTTTTGAGGATGTGCCTCTGAACACTGTCTTGACTTAACAATTTGGGCATTCATCGTAACGCAGTTAAAATTTTCTTCTTTTAAGGTGCCGGTATCGGTGGCTGTGGCAATGGCCATGGAAGATGACGGCGACGATAGCTTTTGGATTTTGTTTTGGTTGGTGGGGTGGAGTGGGATGGGGTGGAGAAGAAAACATTTTTTTTATTTATGTTTTTTAAATTTAATTATTTATCCTTTTAGAATTAGTCCAAAATTATGATCAATGTTGATTATTTGGTCAACTGATGGTCAAACTAACGGTCTCATTCTATTTAGACTTCAGTTGCAATATTTTTGAAAGATTTGGTATCATGGTTGATAGAAATGAAAGATTTGAACAAAGTCTATTATTAAATAAAAGATTTGATACCGTGATTGCAATTTTCCCAAATTATCATGTCTAGAATCTGGAGAAAGGTCAGTTGATATGTGACAAATCAATGAGGTACAATATCTTATCTTTAAACAATAGTCACAATGCATAAAAATCTTTTCAACTTTCCAATATATATTTGTCCGATTGAAGTAGACAACAACTGCTCGTACGAATACTGACGTATGATTCAACGTAGCTAAATATATTATTGAAAATTATGAATATTTTTGATGCGTGTATCTAAAATTTAAATGAGTAAATTTATCTACTTCTAGCAACTTAATATTTGTAATGGAACCCATTAAATTGATTATAGGGAGAGAATGTGAAGCAAGAGACAACACTAGCATTTTTAGATCGACTAGACCAAACCAAGGAGGCGCACGACCCAAGCACACACATGAAGCTGATGCTAAAAATTGAAACACAAATCAAATGGATCCTAAAGTTTTGTTTTCAATTTCCGATCTTATCTCAATATTCTACAAAATCAATGGGTTAGCTATCATTGGTGTTCTTGTTCTTTCACAATATTGCATCAAGAGAAAAACAAAAAAGAATTGGAAAGTGAATGTATTAATCTCACAAGTGGTTCAATATTGAAGTAGACAAATATCTTATATCGAAATTTTACTATCGTTGATTTATTAAAATTGTACACACGGACAAAAAAATAAAGAAAACACGGGACAAATATTTGATAGGTCACAATTTGCAAATACATATGCATCTCCATTTGTTGCTACCGTCTTAAAAGTAAACTTGAGCTTTCTTACGCTCAAATGAAAACGACTCCCTTCCTATCCGATCTCAGATGCTATATATACCATAATAATTTTATCTGAATTTTTTGATTAACTCAATTAATTATTTGACTTGTCTTTTTAATTTAGAAATTTCTAGTTGAAAAAAAATTAATTATAACAAACGTAAATATCACTTGGGATTCCATATGCTAAAATTATGCTGGACTAGTGAATGAATTATTTGCTAGATATTTTCGAACCTCTAGAAATTTGCTTTTGCATCCAAAAGTAGCGGATATTTAACTTCCGTGTTGTTCAATCAAGAATATTTAGGCACTATTGGATATGTTATTCTAAGTAGATATTATCCAAACAGTTAGTTTATTTTAGTCTTTTTTAATAATTATAAAATAAAATTAAAAAAATGTACGTGTCGGCTGGACCACGACTGGAACTATATTTTAGTGTAAGTTAGAATTAGGTTGAATATTAGCTTTCTGGAGTGTGCCGATTACTTTTTAGCCAATTTTCATGACTAATATAAAGTTGGGAATAAATACACTAAAAAACGTTACTAATTTCAAATATAATTTTAAACCGTGGTACATGGCTATGATGCCAATGATCATGGGTGCGAAATGGCAATGGTTGTCATTCATGGTAGCGGTGGCGGTGGATGGTAGTCATGGTGCCCGTGGGGGTGGTTATGTGTTTAGTAAAAAGCTACTAAAAAACGGACTAAAAGGAAAGTTCAGAATTTAAAAAGTTAAAAAAGGTGGATGATATTAGGCCAATTTTATGAATATATATAGTCAATTTTCTTAATACCACAGTCCTGTGTTAACTTTTGATTAAAAAAAAAATTCGATTTTCATGTGATGAAGTGAATACATATAAACTCTCTCTACCGATTTAAGCTTTTTTAAAAGATTTTTTACGTTAATTGAATAAAATAACTGATAATTCATGCATGATTGGTCGTTAACACTAGTTTTAAAGTGTGCTTGCTAATAAATAAAAAAAGGAAAAACGAAATTCTTACAAGTCATCCGTCGTGGTCCAGTTTAGTGCTTTTTATTTATCTTTCCCAAAAGACGCAAAAGCCAGTGGAAAATTGAAGCATTTCGTGCGAGTTCTGTTCTGTACACATCTCTAGTGTTTTAAGAATCAATACGGAAAAAGGGCCCAAATATTTTAAAGCATATACTACACCAACAAACTCTGTCTCATGACCTGGATAAAGAACTTAAATTCTGATAAATTGACATTCAGCCTAAAAAATTTGTTTCATGACCCTCATTCTCGTACTTGAGTAAATTGTCCTAATAATTAATTGGACCATATCTTATCTCGTGTAATTTTATTACATTCTCATGAATTTTCTAGATCACGTCTCCCTTTAGTTTGTCTGACGTGTTTAGCAAATTGAATTGAACAATATTAAACAGCACCCGATAAGAATAAAAGTTCTTAGTTACCCTAATTGTCATGCAACATTATAAATAGGCGGGTATTGATTGAAGTATACACACATCTGGTGTACGATACTAAACCAAGGTATATTTGGCAAGGTAAAATGGAGACAAACAAGCGCAGAGGTTTCGTCAAAGCAAAGATGATTATGTCTTTGTATCAAACAAAGAAGAAGACTTTGGCAAAGGAACAAGTTTTTCCTCAGCAGATGCGTCAAATAAAGCAGAAGGCTCCGCCCCCAGCCGACTCTGTGGGTTTCATCGTCAACCCAGAACAACTATTTCCTCAACAGATGCATCAAGCAAAGCAGGCTGCTCAACCTTCGGTTGGCTTCATCGTGAACCAAGAGCAAGTTTTTCCTCAACAGATGCAGAAAATTTCGCTTGTTGTGCCTGAAAGAGGTCAGGATTCTTATGGAAAGTTGGATAATATCTATGGCGTGGCCGGAGATGATGGCGTTGATGCAAAGGCTGCAAGCTATATTTCAGTTGTGCGTGAGAGATTCAGGCTTCAACATGTCAATTCTGAACGTGAAATTTATGAAGACATATAAAGCAGGAAGACATGTAGAACTAGTACGAGTGCTGGCTGCATTTATATATCCTTATTATTGCTAGCTGAATGTTGTGCTAAATAAGACGATGATAATTAGTGTAGACATTTGGTGTTTGTATTATTACCTGAACATTGTCAGTTATCTATGGTTTTTTTCTTTTTCCTTTTTCCCTTTTTTATCAATTATCGGGATGATTGCATCAAATTCTCTATTGAAATTAACATCTTATTTTTCGAACATTAAGGGAACGTCTATAGTACACTAAATTAAACTAGACATGATTATAACCTCACCAATTTGGTGGGCTTAAGCAAGAGTAGAAAAATATGCCATCCGCATCAAATAAGCTCATCCCAAACATGTTTGGACCTTTAGCGTACAAACATAGTGTATAGATTTTAAATATAATCAAGAGATGACTCGGTCAATGACAAATATAAATATGTCATGAATGATTTATTTTTTGAAATTTCATACAATCTCAATTTCTACTCGTGTTTGTGTGTGCAGTCACCCACAAGCACGTATTTAGATCTTCATCTCGGAATGTAGATGTTCTTGCTTTGAACGCTCTCTCTCCTTGTATTCTTGTTTAGTTTTTGCCAATCTTGAACACAATTTTAATTGATTATTCAAGATCGACCTAATAAATATAAATAGATTTATAATAATAATTCTAAATTAGGATAGCAGGATAGATGGATGGGTCAAATGGGCATAGTTGGTAATAATCAAGTAGAAATTAGACTAATTATTGTACTCATATCCAGCGTCTTAAAATGTGCACATATAATTCACATATATCCATCTGCATATGCTCAATGCGTTTTCGAAATGCCTCGCATATGAGGTATGCACTTGATAATGCAGTTACTCATTTCACTAACCGTATATGCAAGCTTAAATGCCAAAATATACACGCATTTGTATTAAAAATTGTGTTAAAATTAGCATAACAAAACTCAGTCCATTTTTATAACTTAAAAAAAAAAAAAGAAGCAAATTGAGTCCAACAAACATCAAATTAACCCAAATTACTCAAACCCATGAATTATATACAGTAATCTATAGGGTTTCGGCATTTAAAAAACAAAATCAAAAATCAAAACCATTTTTTTGTAGAATTGTAAGCTATCTAAGCCGAGTCAAGTCTCCTTCTTCTTAGGTATTTCTCTAGCTTTATTAGCAAATGATGCTAAATGAATATTCTTGAATTGTTATTAGTTGTGATGAGGAGGAGGTTAATCATGATATCCTACCATCTACAAAAGGAAATAGAAATTCTCGAAATGAAATAAAGGAGCTTGATAAAGATGATTTTACATCGAATGAAACAGAAGGTGACTTGGATGAAGAGGAAAACAATTAGAATCCAATAGAGGGTTAGACAATATTTAGGAATTTTTTAAGTTGATGTTCGTGTCTAATCTAATTGTAGAAATTGATATCAAATAATTGTAATATTTATGATTTTATGCATTATGTATTTGTTAAAAATTTGAAGAATATGTGTAAAGCTCAATTAATTGTAATATTTATGATTTCAAACATTATGTATTTATTAAAATTTTGAAAAATATGTATAAAGTTTAAAGAATGTATCATTCTATTTATTTATTAGTTTAGGATATTTAAAATAATATTAAAAATTGAAAAACACATAATTATACATATGTTTCGCATAAGCATACATATTCTTGTAATACTTGATGCTCAATCGAAACACATTGTCGTGCATTATGCATTTTCGAACCTTTTTCATTCCACAATATTTGTAAACTACATACACTACAACAAAAACTGTCTTTCGCAACGTTCAAAAAACGTTGCGTAAGACCTTTTACAACGTTTGTGCGTACGTTGTAAACCTCTATGTTGTCGTAGAATAGAAGGATAAGACAACATTTTTTTAGTGTTGTCAAAGAACTTTTGCAACTTTTTTTAACATTGCGAAAGATAGTTTTTTGCAACGTTTTTTGAATGTTGCGAAAGACAATCTTTTGCAACTTTTTTACACGTTGCGAAAAGCAATCTTTTGAAACATTTTTTTACCGTTGTCGTAGGTCTTTTTACATTTTTTTAAATTTTTTTATTTTTTTATTTGTATAACAACTTACATAAATCAATCGTAAAACATGATAAAAGATAACAATATCAAATAACTCCAATAATCATTATTAATTGAATTGCAAAATGTAACAATATTCGTACAAAATCTAGATCCAAAGTTTTGAAGCACCTAAAAATCCTATACATTTTCAATCTTGGGACACTGGCACAAGATTTCAATTTCCCTCAGCTCGGCAAAGTAAAAGTCCATCTCATAGCTTTAACTCGGTAATCTGTGACACAAACATAAACATAAATATGCCTCTCGATATTCTTAACTCACGAGCATCAGCCATCAGCATACAATAGAACCTGTTGCTCATATGCAGTGCGATCTGCTTCTGGATTGACAGGAGGCCCTCCACCAGAAGGTCTAGCAGCCTTAACAGATTGGTTTGCTAAGTTCACATTAGTTGCGTCATTCCTTCGTCCATTATGAGGGGCATTTTTCAGGTAACATGCTGCATTTTTAGTTGAAGGTTGCACTTTGCAGATTTCTTGCTAGCTTCTTTGCCACCCTTGCAGGCCTCTCTCCTTTCCAAAGGATTGTAACTGATATTGACGTAGAATGGCACAGACAGACATAAAAAGCATTAACACATTATGATGGCTACACCACATAATATCACGTATATATTCTACATACATACTCCAAAAAGAATGTTTGTTTCTCTTCTCATAAACAACACATTAGACCGAAGAAAATGAAAATACCATAAACCAACGGAATAAAGATTGAATTGCTTTCTAGTACCTATGGCATAGAGAAGCATAGCTAAGACAAAGTTTCCTGATTCTAAATATCATGCTTCATCAAATCAAGTTCACACTATAGAAGTATACAAGCCATGTGATCATTAATTAACATAAAACGTCTAAGCACCGAAATACATTTCTTATATGATGATATTGTATGATTTAATGATAATTCCAATACTAAATGAGACAATGAAATTAGTAAAATAACAAAAGAGACAATAGAGCTGTGAAATTTAAATAGCATGTGAGGGAAAGGAATGAAGTCACATTTTACATGAGAATTAATAGATAAACATTCTTAAGAAAACTTCAAACATTTGTACCCATAACAGTTCCACAAGCGGAAAAATCAACAAAGAAGTGGAAATGGATATGACAATGAAACAATAACAAAATGCGAGCCATTCTAGTACCATTACAATAATGACAAACTTTTGTATCCCATACTTTACATGAAAAAAAAAATCCATTAATTACTCAAAAGAAATACAATCTATTACATCAAAAGAAATGCTATCCCAATTAAGTCATAGATGATGACGACAATATTTCCAAACCATTAATTACAAATAAACAGAGTGTCTGGTGGTGACAGTCCAAATGTGCACAAATTACTCATAGCTTCATTCATAACTAAGTAATTCCTAAAAGGCTAAAATTTCAACAAAATAAGCAAAGAGAAAAGAAAATTATAGAATGTTTTAGGCTGAACAAATTACCTTCTTGCCAGCCCTCCATTGACAGAATCGCAGTAACGCTTCATCCATTGCATAAATTCCAAATTATCCAGCGGTCTTCCTTTGATTAATTTGTTCACCTCAATATGCTGCAACATACAAATAAATAACATAAAATCATTCATCCATCAAAAGAGTCAGGATAAAGCATAAGAAGGAAAGGAGCAGAAGGCACATAGATTTCAGTTAAATAAAACCCATTTCAAAATAAGCAATTTAATAAATTTTTAGATTTCCTAGAGGAGTAAAATGGAAGCCCAGGAAAAATAGTAAGAAAACCTTAGTGATCTTGAGTTTGTTGAACACGTCTTGAAGGACCTTGTAATTCTGAGAGGGTAGTGACTGTCCAAGTCAAACCGGAGAGCAATTCCTGAGATGGGTTCTGATCTTTGGACGATTCTATTACTGGGATTCGGAGAGGTGCTGAAACGGAGGCCGATATTCTTGATTTTGAAGGTTTTGGGTTTGCAGTAAAAGAGAAGACTTCGGGTTTTGGGAAGGCGAGGCGAAGAGGTGGTGGTTATGGGCGGAGGGGAGGCAGAGCGCGGGGGTGGAATGGTGGTGAGAGAGTAAATTGATTGGGTTCCAGATTGTGAGGTTTTGAGAGGCCATGAGAGAAGAAGCCATTTTCATTTTTCTCAGTTCTCTAGAGGGGTTGGAGAGGAATGAACAGTTAGGGTTGGGGTTATTGCGGGTTCGTATCAGCCTGTGTATAATAATTTTAAAAAAATATAAAAGTTTTCACAATGTTTGTCAAACGTTGCGAAAAATAAAAAATTTAACTTTTTGCAACATTTACTTTTGCAACGTTTAGTAAACGTTGCGAAAAGTATAAAAGTTTTCGCAATATTTATCAAACGTTGTGAAAAATAAAATATTTAACTTTTACAACATTCAATAAATGTTGCAAAAGTAAAACATTTCTCAACGTTTAATAAACGTTGTAAAAGTGGATTTTTCGCAACTTTTGATAAACGTTGTGAAAAATGAAACTTTTCGCAACACTCAATAAACGTTGCAAAAAGGAGTCTATCGCAATATTCTTCTAAAAAACTCAAAACTCATTTATGTTAACCAATGTCAACATTCACTTATTAAAATGTTGCGATAAACCCCTTTAACTACATTTTATTACTAAGTGTTATCTTTTTAGTGTTGCAAATGATTATTTTTTGTGTGGTGATAATATTTTAGTTGCAATAAAGTTTTGATATTTGCTCACTTTCCCATTTATGTCCCCACTTTTAATAATTGTATTCTTATCTACAACCGTTTGTTAACTAACAAGTTTTATTTTGATAACAGTTCTCATTTTAAAAAATTCGTTAGGGCGAAAAAGACTTATTTGTCAATCTTATTTTTTAATAATCAAACCACCAACAAATATAAAAGTTCACAAAATATTTACATCTCATTTCAAAGAACGCTAGTAGAATATTTAGAAGAAACGTTACTAGAGATAAGATGAACTTATTAGTTGAAAGTTAAGCACAAGAATGAGATGGAAAATTGAGGAAATACGTAAGAAAATTAGCCAAAATGGAAGACTTTCATTACAATTAAAAGGGAATTTGCTGTAGCTATCCCAAATCTTTTGAAAATGTACAACAGGTCTTAAACATTCTAACCTTAGTACCTACATCCTAAATCTTATAATAGATGTGTGACACGAGCATCTAACAGTGTCATTTTAAAATAAGATAAATCTATTTGTAGAACATTTTTCTACAACATTCTTGACAATGTTGTAGATAACAAAAATGTTTTATTTGGAAAGATAAATTATTTTTTAAACTATCCAATGATAATATATCACATGACATGTTGTCAATAATGTTATCAACAATAATGTACACCAAACATGATTGTCAAAAAATGCCAATTGACCAAAGTCAAACGTTTAACATCAATTTGACCAATATTAATGCAAAGTGGTCTTTTAACATTTAATGAATAAAAAAATAAAATAAAAACAGAAATAAATAGGAAGAGAATAAAAAATTAGAACATTCATCTTGTCCAATCTACCCATCCTCAATCCCATATCTACCCTATTCTTACCCAGCCACCAAAATCGCCACCAACTGGGAATTTCCACCAACATACTCAAATCCTCATTATTCCTTCAATAATACTTCAAAGAGCTATATTGACTCGTTAGCCTATTAAAGGCTCGATAGAGTTTTGGTCTTACCCGAATTTTGTTGGGATTTGATAGTATATTTTGAAAAAGTCAAAGACCAAAATAAGGAGAAGAATCTGCCCATGGCCACTTGCCAATCAAGCATGGAGTTCTCGAGCGAAAAAAGCAGAAGCTTCACCGCTCACTAGCTGCGAGTGATGATGTCCAAGCAAAAACCTAGTCGTGATTTGACATTTTTTTATATTTATATTCTACATCAAACACCCCATTACTTGTTAGATCTTTTATATTAGGACTTCACCATATGTTAGGCTTTTCTTTGTATTATATATATTATGAGTAATTACATCTCATGATATCATCCAACAATATTTTGTAATTATCTTTTGATACAGTAAATATTCTCCCCTTCCTCTACCCGTGTTTTTTCCCGTTTTGGGTTTTCACGTAAATCTTATGTTTTTGTTCTTATTTTTCATATTGCCAATTCTTGCTTTATTATAACAAATAGGTATAAGAGCAATGTTTGATTTTCTGTTATGGCAACTATGAAATTTGATATTTCGCTTTGAATCGCAACACTAAATTTCTGTTATAGCAAGCAAAGATGAAAGTTTTCCTCGCACCGATAGACTTGGATGATGCCCTATTGAGGTTTGATAAGAGGTCTTCAACTTGAACGTAGGAGAAAAAAACAACGTAAGGATTGAAATACCCTATCTTAAATTCATGTGAATCTATCATATCAAATTCTTCAAGAGTTCTAAAGGAGAAAATCACCGTTGTGTTGTTAAAATTGGAGCAATTATGCATAATGAAAAGTCTAACCAGTAAACTGCATCTGAATCAGTTATTGTATTATCATTGATGAAAGAATGAGTGTCTATAGAAGATCATCTAACTGTATTTAAGGAAATTGTTGTTGATTCGGAGACCATGGAGGTCAAGTATGATAAAGAAGATTTATGATTGATTTTATTGTGTTAGCGGCCTATTTCATATATTTATTTCAGATAAACTATTTTGCACAGTCGTGATATCCTCACTATAGATGATGTATATGATGCTTTATTTTCATAAGAAAAGATAGGATAGTTTGCGCTTGGATCTGAGGCTCAGGAAAAGGGCATTGTTGTTCATGGGAGGACACATGAAAGTTTTTCTGGTGGTTATGAGAGAGAGAGAGAGAGAGGCAAATTGAAAGTCTAAGAATAGCGATAAAATCTGTAATTACTATAAGAAAAAAGAGCACATCCAATCCGATTGCTATAAATTGTAGAATAAGGATAAAAGAGTTGTTCCTTATCAGAAGGGAAATCGGCCAGAAAATTCAGGTAAAGCCAGTTTGCAAAAGAAGGCTATAGTAATGGAGAACTTCTAGTTATTTCTGATGGTGACTTCAAACCTTGCAAGAATTGGATTCTTGATACTATGTCCTAATTAGGATTGGTTTTCAATATATAAAACGATTTCCAAAGGTGCCGTGATAATGGATAATGTTGCGTCTTATAAGATAGTTGGTATTGGAACTGTCAGAATTAAGATGTTGGATGGGGATGTCAGAATAATCGATGATGTAAGACATGTTCCATATTTGAAGAGAAATCTTATCTCCTTGATTGCTCTTGATTTAACAGGGTATAAGTATATTAGAGAAGGTGGAGTCATGAAAGTCAATAAAGGTGCCCATGTTGTGTTGAAGGGCAGAAAAGGTCTGCTCATTTATATATCTTGTAGAGTTCTACAGAATCTACTGATACAAATTAGCAAAAATTAAACACGCAAGTGGAGTTTGAGTTTGGTTCAGGGTCTATACTAGAGTCTATATATCGGTATAGTTTAGAAGCTAAAGGTAGTGTCGCTTTGTCGCCACCACCAATGGTACCACAATATTCTATTGTTAAAAACAGACCCGGAAGAGATATTAAACCTTATGGTAAGTCTAATTTGGTTGCTTATGCTTTGAATGTGGCTTAAGGTATTGATTCTAGTAATAAAAAAAAAACCTTCTATAAAGGCAGTTAATTATATTGATTCTGATTTAACTAGAGTTCTTGATAAGAGAAAATCTCTTTCAGGGTACTTTTTATTATTGGTGGTTGTGCTATCGGTTGGAAAGTTGTTCAGTAGTATAAAAGGTTTAACTAATTTATGACTACTCATGACTTCAAAAAAAGCAATAATGATAGGATTTTTTTTTCCACTTTATAAAGTGTGGTGATGGGTCATTTGTATATCTACTCTTATTTGTTGATAATATGTTGATAACAGCTAAGGATAAGGGAAAGATTAGAAATGTGAAAGCCTAGCTCATTGAAGAATTTGATATTGTTGTGAGCAAAGTTGGTACCTAAGATAATCCTACTGATGTGGTGACCAAAACACTCCTTGTAGTCAAGTTTGAACATTTCTTGAACTTGGTTAGTATTTGTTTTTGAGTTTGCCCTTAGGAGCTTTTGTGAAAGGGGTAAAGAATTTTGTTGAAAAGTAAAATTTTATTCTTTGTATTAGAATTTGGTCGAGGTAGAGATTTGTTAGAGTTCGGGTGTGATCCGAATTCTGTTGGAGTTGATAGTATGTCTTGAAGAAGTCAAAAGCTGAAACAATGAGAAGAAATCACCCTTGGCCCTAGCCAACTACGCACGGAGCGCTCAAGCAAAAAAAGCAAAAATTTTACTACTCACTAGCCGCGAGTCCATCGCTTGAGTGGTGGTGATATCCGGGCAGAAACCTAATCGCGTTTTGACAATTTTTTACATTTCTATTCTACCTTAAACATTCCATTATTTGTTAGGCCTGTTATATTAAGACTCTACCATATGTTAGGCTCTTTATTGTATTGTATTATAAACATTCCATTGTTTGTTAGGCTATATTAGGACTTCACCATATGTTAGGCTTTTCTTTGTATTATATATATAAGGAGTAATTACATCACTTGAGATCATCCAACAATATTTTGCAATTATCCTTTGATATAATGAATTTTCTCCTTCTCCGTTCATGAATTTTTTTAGTCTTGAATTTTCATGTAAATCTTGTGTTTTTGTTTTATTTTTCATATTGCCAATTCTCATTTTATTATAATAGCTCTGTACATATACACCCTTCTCTGAAAAAAAAACAGTTTGAGAAATTGCTTCAGAGGATGAAGCATTTTGTTGTCGAAATCTCACGACATTTTTTAGCAACGTCTTGAGATAATTGTGGTCCATGTATGCTTTCTGCCATTATTGCACCATGAGGGACACTAACCCCCTCCCACACTCATCTTACCTTATAAGCAAAAACACATTAAAAAAAGCACTTTCTTGAATGCTAATGTTTAGATCTTGCAGTAAATCTAGTAACTAACCGAATGTGATAGAATGACGAATATTGGAGAAAAAAACATTATCTCCTTAAGTACTCTTAATTCAAAATTGTACAAGTATACTATTGAAGGTGGAATTTTGAATGTCATCAAAGGAGCCCACGTTGTGCTGATACGATATAAAAAATCTCATTTATATATCTTATAAGGTAAAATAGATTTTTCGATTAATCAGCATATTTTAAGAACTCGTGTGAATTTAGAGTTGACTTCTGTACCGTTTGAGTCTAATTTGGAATCTTCGTTTAAAAATACATTCCAACTGAATCTTGAAGATATGGGTAAATTCGTCTTGCTATCATTATAGACGGTGTCATCGTATTCAATTACTAAAAGTATACCCATTTTTGGCCATAAATTCCACATATGTACAATTTTGCTGATTTTGCTGATGGTTTGAATGCAGTTAAATGTGTTGATTCTAATCAAGGTCTTTCTTTTGATTTATTTAGTTGTGATTTTGTTACAAGGTTTGTTTCAGCCTTATTTGGTAGTCATTAATCACTTTTGTCCGTAATTGGGATAACAGAGGTAGATAATGTTTTCAGCTGGAATTGTTGATAGAGAAGTTCAGATGTGTTTTTCGTTGAAAATTTCAAGTTTATTTCTTGTCTTGACATTTGTCTCTGGTGGAGAATTCTTTTGAAATCTTGTTCATTGCAGTAGAATTTGTGTTAAGATGGAGATTATTAGAATTTGAGTATGACCTGAATTCTTTGTTGAAAATAATTGAGAGTTCTAATTAAAGTGTACATTAAGAAGAATTCTATTTGAAATGAAATTGTTGAATCTTATTCAAGTTTACTTGACAAATTTTAATTGAAGTTCTATTTGGAAGCTCATTGGGAGTGGAAATTTGTATTGGACCTGATGAAGATATTGGGATGATGAAAATCAAGATTTTTTTGATTAAAAGACCCGAAAGTGGGCACCGCGAAACCACTACAATTTTGGCTCTACGCTACGGTGACTGGACAGCGTTGTGGCGCCTCATTGTAAGGATTTGAACGTCCCCTATTTGTTCTCTATGTATAATTAGCTTTTCATTGTACTTTAGATGAAATTAATTAGACAAATCATAAACACGTAATTTTTGTATTCATTCTCTACAAAGTTACTTGTTTTTGTGATCTTTACTTCATATTGTGACATAATCTCTTATTTTCTCATAACAAACTGGTATCAGAGCGTTCCAGTTTTCATAACAAAGAAATTGAAATAGGGGATTTTCTCTTATGCTTATTTTGTTGAATGTTTTTTAGAAGTACATTTTTTATAGATTTCTTCTTTTCTCTTTCAAATTTCTAATCAAAGTTTAAAATAGTGTGAATTTCTTGACGGGATTTTTAAAATGTAAACTTCATTTTGTATGAATCTTCTTGTTGTGGTGTTGACATAGTAGAAATATCAACATGATCTGAGAATGGTGTTGCTTATGAGTTGTGGTGGTAGCGTTGCTTGATTGTGTTTTTGCTAGCGATGTAGGGTTAGGAGCCGAGGCCGGTGACCAAACGAGGAAGAAGTTCCCTAATTAGTAGCAATTTTAATGGCTGGACGGAGTTAGGTAAAGGATTTAGGCTGGGTGGATTGGGAAGATGAGTGATTTTTTTTTTCATTTTTCTCGTTATTTTTTTTTTCTATTTTGTAATTATTTTAATTAAATAAAGCGTAATTGGCAATATACTCCTCTAACGTTTGCTTATTTTGTGGAATACCTCATAACAGTTTAGTTTGGCACAAAATCCCCTAAATCACCTAAACATTGAGGAATATCCATACCATCTATACCACTAGTTTACACATTAAAAATAGTAAAGAGGACCAATATGAATATAACCTTAAATGGAGTTTTCGCCTCTTCAGATCCACAAACTCACTTAAGGCGCCAAATGAAGAAATTTATACTATGTTAGTGGGTAGTGAATAATGAAAATTAATTCTAACAATAAACTAGCAAGGTACAAAATTGTAGAATACAATAGAATGGTGTGCAGATACTTCTCCAGTGAACAAAATTATGAAAAATGATTGTTGATTTTAGATTTTTTTTGGTACATTCTTGAAGTCCATTACTACAATCACCTGTTGATTTCTCTCAATTCATGTTTCAAACAAATGGGGCCTTAAGTGAGTATTTGAATTTGAAAAAATGAAAATACCCTTCGATGAATTTTAATTCATTTTGGTCCTCTTTACTATTTTTAACGGGTAAACTAAAATATATAGAAGACAATTGGTGTTCCCCAGTTTCTGGATGATTTAGGGGGATTTTGCGTCAAAACAAAAGATTATGATTGTATTCCATGAAACAAGCAAACGTTAAACGGTATTTTTACAATATCCTTAATTAAATATTAAAATATCACTTAATCACACATTAAATTGACCAAAATAAGGCAAACGTTCGATTTTTTTATCGAAGGTTGGATTTTTGGTAACAAAAACTATGACCTTTCATTAGCCTTTAGTTTTTGTGTCAAATTGGGGGCTGCAGAAACCATATATTTTTAAGTGGAAATTACATAAAAACGGGTGTTTATAGATCCATTTTTATAAATCAGGTTTGTACTTTATTTATTTAATTTTCAGGTTTTTATCATTTTAATTAAATAATAGATCTTTTAATTAATTGACGCATGTATCCCGTTAATTGAGAGTTTCAAATTCGTTAATATCCCAACTTCCATTTTTATTCAAGCCCTATTTTCTCTCAAGCACTATCTCATATCCACGTTATTCCCTCCCAATCTTCACCACTTTTCCAAATTCAACTATGATAAATCTCCAAACTCCATCCAAATTCCGGTGCATTCCGTTTTGTCTACAGTGTGAGAATCTCCATTCGTCAGCGAATAGCAATGGCGAAAACAAAGATGAAAAGAAGGGAAAGAAGACGGTGCAAACGTCGGGTCGAACAAATAAAATGAAGACAATCGACAGTCCCAAAAAAACTCCAACAACAAGGCAAAAATTGTATAGGTCAAGTAGCAATAGGTCGGGGAAGAAGGTAACTTCATTTTTTTGTTCGTTTATTGAATTTGCGACACTTTATTTGTTCTACCCGATAGTATTGAAGGAAAATGTGTGAGGCAATCTATTTTAAGCTACGGAATAGGGAACATGGTTTAGGTGTTTTCAGAGTTACACAGTACGTTTTGTCATGAGTTATGTATATAGAATCACGTAATCAACTCCACCGCTGCATTTTTTTGGAAGATCTGTGTGGAAAATCTAAGTTGAGTGGAAAATTTGTGTTTTATTGTTTGTTTATTTCATTTGTGACTGTGATTTATTTGACGAGTAGTATTGAAGGTTGGGGGTTTATATGTTGGAAGTGTATTTTGGAAGTGAATTTCACAAAGAGTATAATGGATCTGTGATCTACTTCCTAGGTTGGAGTAGTATTTAAGGTTGAGGGTTTATATGTTACCTGAGTGTATTATGTAATTTATGGATGTGACCTCTGTCATTTTGCATCTATGACCTGACATAAACTCCTGTTGCAGGTGTGGAAATTCATACTGCCACAAAATATATTGTTTCCTGGAAAAATTACCACGTCCATGACAAAGGGTGTCATCACCAACTTGAAGAAATATCTGAGCAAAGCCCAACAAAGAATACTCATGGGAACATGCTTTGTGCATTTTATGGAGTGCCATGACATAGCTCTTCAGCCACAATTGATTCATTACTTTCTTTTCAAACAGGTGCATACACCCAATGAAAATGAATTGTGGTTTTCCATATTAGGTAGATTTGTTAGGTTCTCTATGGTTGATTTATGTTTAGTAATAGGTTTGCGATGTACTGGGAACAGTGACATAGATACACTTGAAAACAGTCCTTCAAGTTTGAAGGAAAAATATTTCAGCCAACTGAACACTATCACACATGAAGATGTAAGGGATGCATTCATATCAGCTTGCCAACCTCCAAAATAGGATGTTGTTAAAGTCCTTATAGATTAAGAGGCCGCAAAGCTTGGAACTCTATATTTTATTACATCCTACATGTTCCCAAGAGATTACAAGAAGGTGGTTGATCATTATTTATTTGTGCTTGTTGAAGATTGTTCTGTGATGGACACATTTCCTTGGGGGAAGATTATTTTTGAAACTATTTTGAATGATATGAGAAATGGTCTGAGAGGACAAGTCATTATAGGCTAAGAGGTCTATTACTATCCTTTCAAGTCTAAATATACGAGACTATTCCTAGTCTTGCTGGAACTATTATCACAAGAATGTTCGAAACCCATCCTCGAATCATGAACTGGATGGCAGATGAGCACCCATCCACTACTAAACTCGAAGGATTTGAATGCTTCTCAAACCCTGATGTAATCATTTCAAATTTATGGAATTAATAGCGTATTAAGATGTTTATCTTTATTAACAATATTTTTTTATTGTATGGTAAATTCAAATATGTAACCTGGACCCCTTAGAGAATGAGATGAAAATGCCATTTATGAATATGGTGTAGTACATGAAACCAGTTCAACTAGATATTACACGCGATGGCCGGAGAAAGAAGAGAAGGATGGAAACTTTAGTTCGTAGTGTTGGAACAAATGTAGAGGCAAGTTTTTCTGGTAAAACAAACGTCGACGTCTGATCTCAGGATAACCGAAGGTAGCACTGGTCACGTTGTTGTAGATGAAGATGACGATGACTTTGCTGATCCTCCACCGAGGTGGGATGAGACATATACCTATGTAAACTCTCCAATAGAGAAGGGTCCATCATCTGAACATCATCATGCGCAGGAACTTCATTTAGATGTCCCGCCGACAGATGACGTAAGTTGTTATTGAGGTTAATAACATGGAAGTACTAATTTGAATCTGATTTCTATCATAGGTCACAGGTCATTTAAATTAACAGAAGTCACAGATATGTGTGCACAAGTCACATGTTCATGTACATTAGTCACAGATGATTCATTTTTCAATTTGTTCATGTCATCATAATCAAGTCACATACATTACTGGACACAACACATTTTCACTTGCATTGGCAAAGTAATGTCTGTCAACTATCACATTATACAATTTCTATGTAATTGATTTATTGTACACACTTTGAAGGGGGTCGAGGATTTGAGGAAAGAACTGACGATGTAAATATCTGAACTTCTTTCAAAGAACGAGGTCTTGACTGTTCAAATGGATGAGATGAGATCACATTTGTCATCTATACAGGGTGAACAAATACGGAAGATGAATGACATTGTCCAAATGCAGATTGGGATTAGAAGTGACATGTTAGACATTAGGATAAACATGCAGTTCCTGTCCGAGTCGGTATCTGCATTGATTTCTAGTATGATGGAAGAGATTTTGAAAAAAACTTAGTGAAAGATCCAAAGATGATCAGGAATGTCATGTGGTTAAAGTGTCTGAGAAGCCTAACGAAGTAAGTATGACTTAGTTATGTTATCTTTTGAATGACACGTAGTTTCATTTTAAATTTCATATCTACTCTAATTTCAGGCTGAAGATGTGGGGACCGAGTTTGGACAAGAAAGGTAAGAGTAAGATGGTTCCCGATGACGATCCCGAGAATCAACTTAGTCTTCAACCTCTGTCATTCAATTTAGGTCTTGGATTTACACAAACTAAGCTGCATACCCTCGAATGCAAAACAATTCAGTAATAGGTTGACTTCGTCATAGCTAACGTTGTCCAGGACACAAAAAGGACAGAGAGTAAGGTACACTCTAATTTTGGAGATGTACATAATTCTTTTTATAATCCATGCACGTCACAACAGTTAATTGGTATTAGGTCACGAGTTCCATGCAGTCATAGATGTTAATTGGTATTAGGTCATGAGGTATACACAGGTCACAGGTGTAGTAGTAGACCAATAAGCTGCGATATACAGACACAACAATATGCAAGTATCCCCGGTGTCTGAACGAAGTTCAGGATTACCAATTAAGAGGGTTTCTAGACCAGCGAGGATACTACAATCTCCATTTGTAGCTGATGAAAGAAAAGGATTTAAGCAGTTTGAGAATGTTTTGGTATTCGAACATTATAACCGCAATGTTGAAGAGGCCGATATTTTTACATTCCAGAGTTGGTTCCAGCGAGGATACAAACCGAAAAATAAGTAAATTCAAATTCTATTCCCGAAATTTGTTTAATAACTCATTGTAAAAAAATTCTAATGGTTCATATAACATTTACAGGAAAAAGTTCAATGATGCTAATAATCGTATCAGTCCCCCATTTCTATTTGGTTTGTTTAAAGTTGAAAGTAAAACGTGGTTTTATGAACTTGTGAATTTTGAGTCCTCACTGAACAGCACAGTAAGAATGAGTATTTAAATCTTTACTCATAGAAGCTGAAGCATAAGTCACATATGCTTTACATTGGTCAATTACATGAGGTCACTAGTCACGTCAATAGGTCACAGTTCATTTCTCAAGTTAAAATTGCTAATATTTTCTTTTCTTTTACCACAGCACATAGACGTGTGTTTCTACTACATCCATCAATTGTCAAGGCATGGGAAGAATTGATAGCAACCATGATGGACTCATGGTTCCAGATGAAACTCAAAAACATATATTCCAACTTTAAGCAAGATCCTACTATTTTGCTGTCGGAGTCCAGTTTGCTAGACGTTGTTACAAAAGGTAGTTTGCCTTTAAGCTCTCCTTGGGACAGTGTGAACTTTGTTTTCATGCCCATTATACCAACGAACACGACACATTGGATGCTTGTGCGTCTTCGAATTCAGCACACACATACACACTGCATGTATTCAATTCTGCTGGGAAGACCTACCATGACTTCCTTGTTCGTATTGGTATTGAACTATTTGTGAAAATTATTCCTTGTCTGCTAAATTCTGTCGGAATTTGGAAAAAAATGGGAGGAGATTGTCATTGAGTGATGGATAGAATTTTATTTTTAGTATAAAATGATGAACAAAGTCTGTACAGTTACTTATTGTTAGCCTCTTTCTATTTCTTTTGCAGTAGTTGTGGATTGAACATTAGATAATTTTTGGTGTCATTTTCAGTTTAGATTTGCAGTAGTTTTTGTGAATGGAACAAATTGTACATTGAACATTGGATAATTTTTTTGGTGTTATTTTCATTGGAACAAATCCGTGTTTGATGATATAGCTTTGGTCACACAATAAGTGTTCACAGGTCGCATGTCATAGTATATGTCACACATTGCAATTTGATGGTCACAGTGAATAGTGCATTGGTCACACATGTTTCTAAATCATTTTGTAGTGAATCTACAAAAGTCACAGACTATAATTTTTGGTGTCATTTTCATTTGAGCAGGTCTGTGATTTGATGATATAGTTTTGGTCATGCATGTCATTAGGTCATAATTATATGTATATACACAGGTCACAGTCTGCAATACAGGATTGCCACCAGGTCACATTTCATAATAGTTACGCAATAGGCGGGTCACGGGGGACACTACAAGTGACATAAAGTTATATTAGGTCACAGATAACGTAATGGGTAACTGTTTGTGCTCATATGGACACAAATAGCAACACATTTTGATAAAACATTTGTAGTCGGTCTGCAAAAGTCATAGACTATAAATACAAGTTATTTATGTCATTGGGTTACATTTTTCACAACTATTAACCCTTTTTTACCCTACAGTGAATAGTGCATTGGTCACACAATAAGTGTTCACAGGTCTTAGTATATGTCACACATTGCAATCTGTTTTCAGGTTTTTATCATTTTAATTAAATAATAGATCTTTTAATTAATTGACGCACGTATCCCATTAATTGAGGGTTTCAAATTTGTTAATATCCCAACTTCCATTTTTATTCAAGCTCTATTTTCTCTCAAGCACTATCTCATATCCACGTTATTCGCGCCCAATCTCCACCACATTTCCAAATTCAATTGTGACAAATCTCCAAACTCCATCCAAATTCCGGTGCATTCCGTTTTGTCTACAGTGTGAGAATCTCCATTCGTCAGCGAATAGCAATGGCAAAAACAAAGATGAAAGAAGGGAAAGAAGACGATGCAAACGTCGGGTCGAACAAATAAAATGAAGACAATGGACAGTCCCAAAAAAACTCTAGCAACAAGGCAAAAACTGTGTAGGTCAAGTAGCAATAGGTCAGGGAAGAAAGTAACTTCATTTTTTTGTTCGTTTATTGAATTTGCGACACTTTATTTGTTCTACCCCGATAGTATTAAAGGAAAATGTGTGGGGCAATCTATTTTAAGGTACGGAATAGGGAAAATGGTTTAGGTGTTTTCAGAGTTACACAGTACGTTTTGTCATGAGTTATGTATATAGAATCACATAATCAACTCCACCATTGCATTTTTTTGGAAGATCTGTGTGGAAAATCTAAGTTGAGTGGAAAATTTGTGTTTTATTGTTTGTTTATTTCATTTATGACTGTGATTTATTTGACGAGTAGTATTGAAGGTTGGGGGTTTATACGTTGGAAGTGTATTTTGGAAGTGAATTTCACAAAGAGTATAATGGATCTATGATCTACTTCCTAGGTTGGAGTAGTATTTAAGGTTGGGGGTTTATATGTTACCTGAGTGTATTATGTAATTTATGGATGTGACCTCTGTCATTTGCATCTGTGACCTGACATAAATTCCTGTTGCAGGTGTGGAAATTCATACTGCCACAAAATAAATTGTTTCCTGGAAAAATCACCACGTCCATGACAAAGGGTGTCATCACCAACTTGAAGAAATATCTGAGCAAAGCCCAACGAAGAATACTCATGGGAACATGCTTTGTGCATTTTATGGAGTTCCATGACATAGTTCTTCAGCCACAATTGATTCATTACTTTCTTTTCAAACAGGTGCATACACCCAATGAAAATGAATTGTGGTTTTGCATATTAGGTAGATTTGTTAGGTTCTCTGTGGTTGAATTATGTTTAGTAACAGGTCTGCGATGTTCTCGGAACAGTGACATAGATACACTTGAAAACAGTCCTTCAAGTTTGAAGGAAAAATATTTCAGCCAACTGAACACTGTCACACATGAAGATGTAAGGGATGCATTCATATTAGCTTGCCAACCTCCAAAACAGGATTTTGTTAAAGTCCTTATAGATGAAGGGGCCGCAAAGCTTGGAACTCTATATTTCATTACATCCTACATGTTCCTAAGAGATTACAAGAAAGTGGTTAATCATTATTTATTTGTGCTTGTTGAAGATTGTTCTGTGATGGACACATTTTCTTGGGGGAAGATTATTTTTGAAACTATTTTGAATGATATGAGAAATGGTCTGAGATGACAAGTCATTACAGGCTAAGAGGTCTATTACTATCCTTTCAAGTCTGAATATATGAGACTATTCCTAGTCATGCTGGAACTATTGTCACAAGGATGTTCGAAACCCATCCTCGAATCATGAACTGGATGGCAGATGAGCACCCATCCACTACTGAACTCGAAGGATTTGAATGCTTCTCAAACCATGATGTAATCATTTCAAACGTATGGAATTAATAGCGTATTAAGATGTTTATCTTTATTAACAATAATTTTTTATTGTATGGTAAATTCAAATATGTAACCTGGACCCCTTAAAGAATGAGATGAAAATGCCATTTATGAATATGGTGCAGTACATGAAACCAGTTCAACTAGATATTACACGCGATGGCCAGAGAAAAAAGAGAAGGATGAAAGTTCAGTTCGTAGTGTTGGAACAAATGTAGAGGCAAGTTTTTCTGGTGAAACAAACGTCGACGTCTGTTCTCAGGATAACCGATGGTAGCACTGGTCACGTTGTTGTAGATGAAGATGACGATGACTTTGCTGATCCTCCACCGAGGTGGGATGAGACATATACCTATGTAAACTCTCCAATAGAGGAGGGTCCATCATCTGAACATCATCATCCGCAGGAACTTCATTTAGATGTCCCACCGACGGATGACGTAAGTTGTTATTGAGGTTAATAACATGGAAATACTAATTTGAATCTGATTTCTATCATAGGTGACATGTCATTTAAATTAACAGAAGTCATAGATATGTGTGTACAAGTCACATGTTCATGTACATTAGTAACAGATGATTCATTTTTCAATTTGTTCATGTCATCATAAGCAAGTCACATACATTACTGGACGCAACACATTTTTACTTGTATTGGCAAAGTAATGTCTGTCAACTATCACATTATACAATTTCTATGTAATTGATTTATTGTACATACTTTAAAGGGGGTCGAGGATTTGAGGAAAGAACTGGTGATGCAAATATCTGAACTTCTTTCAAATAACGAGGTCTTGACCGTTCAAATGGATGAGATGAGATCACATTTGTCATCTATACAGGGTGAACAAATACGGAAGATGAATGAAATTATCCAAATACAGAATGGGATTAGAAGTGACATGTTAGACATTAGGATAAACATGCAGTTCCTGTCCGAGTCTGTATTTGCATTGATTTCTAGTACGATGGAAGAGATTTTGAAAAAACTTAGTGAAAGATCCAAAGATGATCAGGAATGTCATGTAGTTAAAGTGTCTGAGAAGCCTAACGAAGTAAGTATGACTTAGTTATGTTGTCTTTTGAATGACACGCAGTTTCATTTTAAATTTCATATTTACTCTAATTTCAGGCTGAAGATGTGGGGACCGAGTTTGGACAAGAAAGGTAAAAGTAAGATGGTTCCCGATAACGATCCCGAGATCCAACTTAGTCTTCAACCTCTGTAGTTCAATTTGGGTCTTGGATTTACACAAACTAAGCTGCATACTCTCGAATGCAAAACAATTCAGTAATAGGTTGACTCGGTCATAGCTAACGTTGTCCAGGACACAAAAAGGACAGAGGGAAATGTACACTCTAATTTTGGAGATGTACACAATTCTTTTTATAATCCATGCAGGTCACAACATTTAATTGGTATTAGGTCATGAGTTCCATGCAGTCACAGATGTTAATTGGTATTAGGTCACGAGGTATACACAGGTCACAGGTGTAGTAGTAGACCAATAAGCTGTGATATTTACAGTCACAACAATATGCAGGTATCCTCGGTGTCTGAACGAAGTTCAGGATTACCAATTAAGAGGGTTTCTAGACCAGCGAGGATACTACAATCTCCATTTGTAGCTGATGAAGGAAAAGGATTTAAGTAGTCTGAGAATGTTTTGGTATTCGAACATTTTAACCGTAATGCTGAAGAGGCCGATATTTTTACATTCCAGAGTTGGTTCCAGCGAGGATACAAACCGAAAAATAAGTAAATTCAAATTCTACTCCCGAAAGTTGTTTAATAACTCATTGTGAAAAAATTCTAATAGTTCATATAACATTTACAGGAAAAAGTTCAATGGTGTCAATGATCGTATCAGTCCCCCATTTCTATTTGGTTTGTTTAAAGTTGGAAGTAAAACGTGGTTTTATGAGCTTGTGAATTCTGAGCTCTCACTGAGCAGCACAATAAGAATGAGTATTTAAATCTTTACTCATAGAAGCTGAAGCATAAGTCACATATTCTTTCCATTGGTCAATTACATAAGGTCACTAGTCACGTCAATAGGTCACAATTCATTTCTCAAGTTCAAATTGCTAATATTTTATTTTCTTTTACCACAGCACATAGACGTGTGTTTCTACTACATCCATCAATTGCCAAGGGATGGGAAGAATTGATAGCAACCACGATGGACTCATGGTTCCAGATGAAACTCAAAAACATATATTCCAACTTTAAGCAAGATCCTACTATTTTGCTGTCGGAGTCCAGTTTGCTAGACGCTGTGACAAAAGGTAGTTTGCCTTTAAGCTCTCCTTGGGACAGTGTGAACTTTGTTTTCATGCCCATTATACGAACGAACACGGCACACTGGATGCTTGTGTGTCTTCGAATTCAGCACACACATACACATTGCATGTATTCAATTCTGCTAGGAAGACCTACCAT
This sequence comes from Fraxinus quadrangulata, assembly GCA_903798255.1. Lineage (NCBI taxonomy): Eukaryota > Viridiplantae > Streptophyta > Magnoliopsida > Lamiales > Oleaceae > Fraxinus > Fraxinus quadrangulata. The sequence goes on along the minus strand of CAIGRB010092169.1, from coordinate 13,640 downwards.
GACTTCCTTGTTCGTATTGGTATTGAACCGTTTGTGAAAATTATTCCTTGTCTGCTAAATTCTGTAGGAATTCGGAAAAAAATGGGAGGAGATTGTCATTGAGTGATGGATAGAATTTTATTTTTAGTATAAAATGATGAACAAAGTCTGTACAGTTACTGATTGTTAGCCTCTTTCTATTTCTTTTGCAGTAGTTGTGGATTGAACATTGGATAATTTTTGGTGTCATTTTCAGTTTAGATTTGCAGTAGTTTTTGTGAATGGAACAAACTGAACATTGAACATTCGATAATTTTTTTGGTGTCATTTTCATTGGAGCAAATCTGTGTTTGATGATATAGTTTTGGTCACACAATAAGTGTTCACAGGTCACAGGTCATAGTATATGTCACACATTGCAATCTGATGGTCACAATGAATAGTACATTGGTCACACATGTTTCTAAATCATTTTGTAGTGAATCTACAAAAGTCACAGACTATAATTTTTGGTGTCGTTTTCATTTGAGCAGGTCTGTGATTTGATGATATAGTTTTGGTCATGCATGTCATTAGGTCATAATTATATGTATATACACAAGTCACAGTCTGTTATACAGGTTGCCACCAGGTCACATTTCATACCAGTTACGCAATAGGCGGGTCACGGGAGACACTACAAGTGACATAAAGTTATATTAGGTTACAGATAACGTAATGGGTAACTGTTTGTGCTCATATGGACACAGATAGCAACACATGTTGATGAAACATTTGTAGTCGATCTTCAAAAGTCATAGACTATAAATATAAGTTATTTATGTCATTGGGTTACATTTTTCACAACTATTAACCCTTTTTTTACCCTACAGTGAATAGTGCATTAGTCACACAATAAGTGTTCATAAGTCTTAGTATATGTCACACATTGCAATCTGATGGTCACAGTAAATAGTGCATTGGTCACACAGGTTTCTGATATGGTCACAGTGAATAGTGCATTGGTCACACAGGTTTCTGAAACATTTGCAGTCAATCTGCAAAAATCACAAACTATAAATACAAGTTATTTAGGTCATTGGTATTGGGTCACATTTTCCAAGAATATTAACACATTCTTTTTATTTTCCCTTCAGTGAATAGTGCATTGGTCACACAATTAGTGTTAACAAGTCACAGATCCTTGTATATGTCACACATAGCAATCATAATGGTCACAGTTGACATTATGCATAATTAACTCTCCAACTCCAAATAAACTGAATGCATAATTCTTATTTCAATGATTATTTCACGCACATTAAAATGCTATATAAATTGATAGCTACAACCAATTAAAGAAATGCTAATGAATATCTCAAATTATTATATATACGGTCTAAGTATCATCAACTCATTTGCTTTTTTTGAATGTTTGTCCTTTTTTGAATTTGGCTCAATGGAATCAAGTTACTGCATCTTGTACAATTGTGACCATGTCATCCACAACTTCTACATTTCACAATCTATTTCCCTTCACTGGATGACCTTCTCCTCTTTTCAGCGGGTCTACTAGAACTCCTTTTATGATAATGAGCTAATACAATTGCGTGTTGCAAGTCTACAGACGTGGTCCATTCAGCTGGATCTTCAATTGAAATCAAGAAGTCTAGGTATGCGTTCATGTATGCGTCTTTTGTGTAATAATAAGAACAATAGTCATAAAGATCCCTTTTAGTATGTGCAATCACAGCTAGTGCATGTGGACATAGAAATAGATCAACTTGAAACATCCTGCATGTGCATGAACGTTGATTTATATCTACAACAAAATATGAGTGTTCATCTTTGATTGAAAACAGTGATTGGCTCACAGCTAATACCTCCAAGGAAGGTTAAAAATCATACACATGTGTAGTCAAATAAATATATTTCAAGTCTCAGAAAATCATTTTTGAGTCACATAACACATTTTTCAGGTCACATTTATATAACTCATTAATCAAAATATAAAAGTTACCCTCAGTTTCCTCAAATATGTGCTCATTTTCCTCATAAGTTTTTCGTAATTGGTTGTCAACCTCGTGAATGTGACATGTACATCCTCGTTATGTTTACAAAATCAGGTCTGTATAGTTTGTCTCAAAGATTCTAACAAGGACACAATAAGGTAATTCTTTGTTGCTTTTGTGACTGCGTTGACTGATTCTACTATATTTGAGGTTATTCTAGAATACTGATTTGCTGGCATGTGAAATCGTGACCACTTTTCAATTCCAACATCCCCTTAAGAAAATCAACCATGTTCATGAATATCGTATAAACTACATTTGTGTTCATTTTTTAAAAATATGGAAATTGTAATTGAAAGTAGTACTGTACGAGGTAACGCCTAATCTTTCGGTTCATCATGTCAAGCTGGTGCATGTGATATTCAAACTCTAATAATGTATATGATCGAACACTCGAATTGAAAGCTTGCGTTATGTTGTGACCTGATTTACCATAATATGACTTCAAATTTTGCAGCAAATGATACAAACAAATCTTATGACAGGTTCCCGGATAAACATGTTCTATAACATTCTTGATACTAATATGGCGATCTAATACAAAACACAATCCATCTCTATAACCATAAGCAGTCTTCAAGTTCTCGAAAAATCATATCCAAGATCTATCGTTCTCACTACCTCTAACTCCAAATGCGAGAATAAAAATGTTGTTATTTGCATCATGTGTACATATTGTGAAGACAGTACTACCATAGTGTCCATTCAAGTAGGTGCCATCCACCACAATTACAGGTGTGCAATGCTTCCAACCTTGAATTGATGCACCAACGGCCATGAAGCAATATTTGAACCTACTGTGGCTATCAAGCTCCAATCCTGTGACCGTTCCAGGATTAATCCGTTGAAGCATGTAAAAGTAGCTAGGTATCTTACCGAATGACTCAGTCGGATAACCCTTAATGATTTGTAAAGTTTGCTTACGAGATCTCCAAGCCTTAGAATAGTTCGTCGAGACACTATACGTATGAAACATGTAGTGACATATATCCTTTGGAGTGTCTATAATATGTGATGATGTGGATTTGTATTTGATACTAGATGAAACAATGGAACTGGATAATTGCATGTGAGTCCTCAATATTACGTTTGAGCCACATGTGTGACAGTTAGTAATCTTCATAATCTTAAATATACCTGACTTACCCCACTTTGAAGATCTGCACATCCAAGTACACACTTGACTACGTACTCCTTCTTGTCCGATCGAACAACTATAAATTCGAACATGTTCTGTATCGCAAACAAAGAAATGCTCAATTTGAGAATATTCTTATCACGGAAGACCCTTCATTCCTATACTCCTCTACGATTAGCGATAGTTACAATTGTGACTTCCTGTTCAATTATGTGACCTGCTGGTTCGATAGTTGCATCGCATATGTCTAAAACCACATTCTGTAGTGAAAACTCTTTGGTAGTATGTACATTAGTTGGAATTGTAATAGATTATTGCTCAATTTCGAAAACATCAATGCTTAATGGATATTTAGAAGGGTCGCGATCTATACCCTTAAAAGTAATGTATGATAGTACATTATTGTCACTTCTTATTCTCACCGGTGGCAAATCATGATTCAGTACATACTGTATTGTGACGACTACGTTTGTATGATCCAAATTGAACCCGATCATTACGGTATCCACAAGCTTAGTATAAGTGCAATTACGATCCAGCAAAACCACCGATAACTGGGATCCATTCAGCAAACATACGTGCACATACATCATATCTGCAATTTTAAATGTATAAAGTCAGTAGTAAAAATGAATTCATGCAGGTCACATATGTAGTTCGGGTCACAGTACGAGATCATACATGTCACAGAATTACATCTGACATTCTATATGTGCTATCACTGTAATCAAAGTCACAGATTTTATTGAATGTGTGTATATATGTTTTCAATTCACGTCATAAATTTATGAAAACATAATAGAACCTTAAAAGTTGATCTGATAGCATGACATATCAATGACAATGGGTATTCTTGGGGCCGGCAATGGAAACCTTTGTTTTCAATTTTTCGCCACAGATTGGAGCCTTCAATTGGAACTTCAACCCAATTAAAACTGCATACAGAAATTGAACTATGACCGAAGATGACAACCTTCGATTTGTAACTGGAAATCTTGTTTATACTGCCGTCAATTATCAACCGAAAATTGAACTCTGTGACCAGAGATGACGACCTTCGATTTGTGACCGAAAATCTTGTTTGTACTGCCATCAATTTTGTCAACGAGATGGAACTCCGTCGCGGTTGAAGCTGAATTTGTATTTTATGGAGTTGATTTGATATTTTAGGGAGTCCTAATTGCACGCTTAATTTAAGGAACGTAATTTAACAGAATAATTTGAAATATAATTAATTAATTAACGAAAAATCTGATTTTTGCAATTTTTAAACTTGAGGCCTGAATATTAATTTGGTGATAGATAATATCTGATCCATGAATTTTTCCCTATTTTTAATGGATCATGGACCTACTTTTAGCCCAGCAAGCAAATTTGGAAACTCAACCTCTTAGACTTCGTTTGACCCCATTATTCACAATTAAATTATAATTCATTTTTCTATTTCTTATCAATTACACATTTTTAATAAAATAACATCACACGTAAGACAAAAAAAATTTCTTTCTTTTTTAACCATACATTTTTCAAAAATTATTATTCCTCTCATTATAATTTGAAATAACGGGAGCCGAACTTCTTTTTTAACTACACATTTTTAAAAAAATAGTAGTAAGTACGTGCGTTGCACGTTTTATGTATCAGATGAATAATATGCCTAATGTTTAGAAGTACTAATACGGTTTTTAAATTAGTTGAGGTAATTGATATTATTAAAGGAAAAATTTTAATTGTAATATGTATGTGTGTATATATTTTTTGTTAACGTCCTACATCGTTTATTCTTTTTATTTTCTGCTTTTACCTAGATTTTTGTTGTTTGCATAGAAATCCATGAGAAAGTGAAATATATTGTTGCCCCATGAGAGAATACATGTTTCAGGAAGATATATTCCAACAGTAAGCATGATTGTCTTCGAGCCTTGTTTAATGGTCATTATAAAGCATAGACGTATTTGAAATTGTTTCCTTTTGAATTTGAATTGATTTTCTTCATTATTTGCTGGAGTTAATGGGATGCGTGGAAGGAAAACTTGTTTTACAGCATGTTGTCCAACGATTATTTCTATTTGGATAATATATTTTTGAAATCACGACAAATCATCTTGTTTCATTGTAAAAATCGTTGAATGGATCCAGATTTCTCAAGAGCATCATTGGACAATTTCTTTTCAAGATTAACTTATGTGGTGAGATATCATTTGGCAGCAATGTATTTAGAAACTTTTCTTGATAAAATTGATTTGTATCATCTATTACTTTGTCAAAGCTGACAAATTCTTCACTTTTCTAGAAAATAACCCAATTAGTTTGTCATTTTTTGTTGAAAGAATTATACATTGTGTCATATAATCAAAAGAAGATGTATTTTTCATTAAACCTGAGAATATTGCATTGATTAAATGTGACTCTGAAGTTTTAGCATCGTCACATGCTATAACTACCTCCTTTGGTAAGTTGACGAAGTCATCATCTACATATTGTTCTATTTCATTACCAATTTT
>CAIGRB010092158.1:3185-16196 GCA_903798255.1 Fraxinus quadrangulata | reverse complement strand
AGAATAATTATATTATGTGGGCTTCCATTTGATTGCTAATTTTACGGGTTAGATGTATGGTTTGCAATGATATTTTGATTAGGTCAAATATGTTAGTGATCACGTGGGCTGTTGTACACCTTACGGGCTATATTATTATAATGTGGTAATTTTAAGTATGTGGCCCAAAATTATGTAAACTCTAATTAGGGTTAGAGTCGATAATAGACCGACTTTATGATTTTCTATATAATGACTAGGACCCCTATCCTCTCCATATCGTTTTGGCTTGCCCCATTGATGGCTAATTATTTTAAGAAGTAATGAGAGGAAGATCTAGTTGGTAATATTCATAAACAAAAATGTCTTCCGCAGGTATGAATTTAAAACGATCAATTTTTTATATGATTCTTATTCTTAGCATGATTGTATTGAATAATAACAAAAATTGGTATCAGAGCCTACATGCTAAGATTTGAATCCTTTAAACAAAACTGTAGCACACACATATATGGATTTACATTCCCACACAAAACAAAACTACAGTTTCACGTACATATATGTTTACACATATAGGTTCCGTCATTGCACTCTCCAAATCCAAACACAAAAAAAAAACCCAGGCTGCTATCTCTCTCGTCTGTGGGCATGTGTGTATATATTATCAAAGCAAAGAAAAAGAACCCAGGCTACCGTCTCTCCTTCCCTTTTCCATACTACTACATCTTCGTCTGTGTGTATAGATTATTGTTGTGTGTACATATATTATACTCTCGTTGCTCGCTTGTGGCGACCATTGCCGCAATAAGTAGTGACACCCGTCGCCATTGAGGATGACAGCACCGACAGCAACAGCACCGACAGCCACACAGCATCGGTGCAGCTAGCGTCAAAAGAAAAAAATAAATAAATAAATTTTTTTTTTGATTGTGCGTCAATTTGATTGAGTTAGAATCGTGAATATACTGAGTTGGGACTGAGCACGATGTCTAGGATTCGAATTTGTGTTGGTTTGGTATGAATGAACCTAAATGGTTGCCTTTGGATTTGTGTATGAATATCCCACGAGCAGGAGAACAACGTTGACACCACTGCCCATCGAGTCTGCAGCGCTCACCGCTACAGCAGCGACGCTTGAGAAAGCACCGAGATCTACAGCTTGGGACGCTGCTGCAGATACGGCTCACGGCTGCCGATTTTGCTGTCGACTATGGGCTACGTAAAGATAAATTAGGCCCTGTGACGGCGTGAGGAAAGGAGGGTAAGCTAAGGTTTTAATTTAGATCAAGTTATAATGATGCATCTAGGCTCTTACCGTAATAAAGTTTATTTGGTTTTGACTTTAATTACGGACCATCTAATTAGTAGTCCATGTTAATTAGATGAATATCTTATCATCCATTGTCTGCATGCACTATGTTTGGATGATATTAAATATGTTATTTTATGTTTCCACAGTTTTAAATACCTCATCTCTTTCGAGTCAATTGTGTGCGATTGAAATCTTGACTAGTAATAATTATGTGAGATGAAAACGAGACTTAGAAACAGTAGTTGGTCTTCTGGGGTTGGATTTTGCAATGGAGAAGTAGTTTTCGAAACCCACAGATAAAAGTGATCTTGAATATGTAACTGAGTATGAAAGGTTGGAAAGGGCTAACAGACTTTGCTTGAAAATTATTAAATGCTTCATATCCGATTCCATTATGGGTGTTATTCTGGATAATGAAAATAATAAAGGTTTTGTAGATGCCATAGGATAGAGATTTGTTGAGTCTGATAAAGCTGAATTTAGAGATCTGATAGAGAAACTGATGAATATGGGATATGATGGTATAAGTGGAGTTAGGAAGCACGTTATGAAAATGATTAATATGTCTTCTAAATTAAAGGCTCTTAAGATTCCCATTGTTGAGCCTTTTCTGGTCTATCATGTTCTGAATAGCCTTCCGAGCCAGTTTAATCATCTGAAGAGTGCTTATAATGTTCAAAGAGATAAATGGGATTTTGAATGACCTTATTGCTGTATGTGCCCAAGAAGAATATAGGTTGAGGCGTGAAAATATCAAAACTGTGCAATTAGCTTTTCAGCCACCACAGAACAAGGGGTCTTCTCATAACCATAAGTCTAAGTTCTACAAGGGCAACAAGTCACACAACAATCAGCATAACAAAATTTTGGAGGTCAAACTCCTGGTGGTCCCGAAGGAATGATAAAGAAAAATGATCAATGCAAGTTCTACAAGAAGAAGGATCATTGGCAGAAAGATTGTTTTAAGTTTAAAACTTGGTTGGAGAAGAAAAAGAGATCCACAGGGGTTCACGAGCAAACGGAGGCCAAGTGAGAATGAAGTAAGCCTGTGCATTGGGAATGGAGTTCAAGTGAAGGTTGAGTTCATAGGAGTAGTGAAGTTATTTTTGGAGTTTATTTTCTTTCTTGTTTTACAAAATACTGTTTTTTGTACCGACAATGAGACGGAATTTAATTTCCATATCGAAACTTGATGCTTCTGGTTTTTATTTTAATTTTTGGTAATGGAATAGTTGAATTGATTTATGATTCTCGTTTGATTGGAAATGACCTCTTATGTGATGGTTTATATAAATTATGTTTGGCTTCTTTTGGTGAATGTCTCTAATTCGTAAATCATCCTCCATGTTGTGGCATAAGCAGTTGGGTCACATTTCAAAGGATAGGATGGAGAGATTGGTTAAAGTTGAGATACCTTTCTCTCTCGACTTCTCTGATTTTGACACTTGTGTGCATGGTGGAAGAGGAAAGTTGAGTAAATCCACTAGGAGTAATTTTAATGTTAGGCATATTGATGACCTTATTACTTTTAATCAAGCATTGACAAATCCTGAGTCACATAAATGGATAAATGCTATAGATGATGAAATAAATTTTATGAAATAGAATAAAGTTTGGAAACTTATTGAACTTCCTTTGGATGCTAAAGCCATAGATAACAAGTGGATCTTCAAAAGCAAATTGGATTCAAAAGGGAATATTGAACGAAATAAGGTGAGATTGGTTGCAAAAGGGTTTACCCAATGAGAGGGCATTGATTATAATGAAACTTTTTCATATGTTTCGTCCAAAGATTCTTTTCGAATCATCACGGCACTTGTGGTGCATTATAATTTGGACCTTCATCAGATGGATGTTAAGACTGCTCTTTTGAATGAAGATCTTTCGAAAAAGGTTTACATGAGACAACTTGAAGGTTTTATTGTAAAGGGAAAAGAAAATTTGTTATGCAAGTTAAATAAATCCTTATATGGCCTCAAGTAGGCATTACGACAGTGGTATTTGAAGTTTGACGAGTTTCTAACTACTCTTGGCTTTGTTGAAAATACAGTTTATCAATGTATTTATCTCAAAATCGGTGGGAGAAATTTTATTTACCTTGTCATGTATGTTGATGACGTTTTACTTGCAAGCAGTGATTTGGCTTAGTAGGTTTCAGTGAATCCAGGCCAAGAACATTGGAGAGCGGCTAAGAAAGTTATGAGATATTTAAAAAAAACTAAAAGTTACATGCTCACTTTCCAACGTTCAAATCACCTTGAGGTGGTAGGCTACTCAGATTCTGATTTTTCTGGATGTCAAGATGATTTGAAATCAACCTCAGGTTATATTTTCATGTTGGCTGGTGGTACTATCTCATGGAAAAATGTTAAGCTGACTCTAGTGGCATCTTATACTCTGCAGGCTGAATTTGTGACATGTTATAGAGCTACAATTCAAGCCATTTGGTTAAGGAATTTTGTTTTTAGGCTGAAAGTTGTTGACTCCATCTCGAGGCCAATCACTATTTATTGTGATAATAGTGCAACGGTATTCTTTTCAATAAATAATGAAAGTTCCAGTGGATCGAAACACATTAACATCAAACATTTGGTGGTCAGAGACAGAGTCAAGGAAGGGCAGATGAAAATAGAGTATATCAATACAGACGCGATGATTGCAGATCCTTAGACTAAGGGACTCACTCCTAAAGTTTTTACGACACATGTTGCTTATATGGGTGTTGTGAAAATTTTTGATGTGTTTGGTTACAAAGAGTTATTTATGTAAGGTAACCTATATGTTTTTGGGTACAACCCCTTTCGATAATAAAATATTTCTTTCCCTATCCATAAATTATTTTGAGCATACATTTGACTTGTGTCTTTTATTATGATATTACTTTGATCTCGAGACATGACAATTAAAGACATAGGATGATTCTCTTTTAGAGACATATGGCTTCATTTTGATTAGAAGCATTTTGAGAATCGATATGATTTAGCACAGTTTTTTTATCACGTTTGGTGCTATGTTCATATTGTATACTACTACATTGGTTGGAGGATGGGGTTCCATGTCGATAAGGATGTTTGCATTTGTAATTGTAGAGTGGTCTTACATCGTTTGATTGGTGTAACAACTTCCATGTTCGATGTTGATTTTCTTGTTGAACCGGATCATGTTGTGTAAGGTGTTATCATTGCAGCTATACTTGTATGGCCACCTATGTAGTCTGATCCAGAGGTTAAAAGTTTTGTTCTATAGCAATCAAATATTTCCCAAGTGGGAGAATGTTAGAATAATTCTATTATGTGGGCTTCCATTTAATTGCGAATTTTACGGGTTAGATGTATAGTTTACAAAGATATTGTAATTAGGCCCAATATGTTAGTGATCACGTGGGCTGTTGTACACCTTACGGGCTATATTATCACAATGTGGTAATTTTAAGTATGTGAGTCGGAATTATGTAAACCCTAATTAGGGTTAGAGTTATTAATAGGCCAACTTTATGATTTCCTATATAATAGATGGGTCTCCTCTCCTCTCCATATCATTTTGGCTTGCCCCATTGACGGCTGATTATTTTGAGGAGCAAAGAGAGGAAGATCTAGCTGATAATATTCATAAACAAAAATGTTTTCCGCATGTATGAATTTCGAACTATCAATTAGTTATGTGATTCTTATTCTTAGCATAATTGTATTGAATAATAACAACAAAGAAGCCCATAAATATGAAAAAAGGAAACCAAACACAAATTAGTAATTCTCATCAACTGTATGTGATGAACACTTCTGCTTATTATCTCCATCTATGTACAAGAATATTGAAATTAAAGTTCTTAAAATTCCATAAGAAATTAAAAACACAGTTACACTAGTGCATTCGAATCCCAGGGAACAGTTTATCAAGTCTGTTAGGCAAATTATTGTCAAACGACCTCCCAGGAGATGATGTAAGTTCATCATTTATGCAGCCAGCATCGACCAGATGACTGAAGTAGTATATCTACACCACAATTGTTTAAACCAATCCTATAACCTATTTGGGCAATTTGAAGTAGCCTAATTTAATCAGTGCTACTCATGGCCCGACCCATTACCTTGGGATGACTTTTTGGTTGACAGCCCTTTTATATGCTACCTATTGGGCTTTAATATCTTTTAACCTAAAGCCCACACTATTCTATTAGCCCATTACTGTTGTTTACATGTGTATGAAATTGGTTTTATTAGCTCCTTTTGTTTGAGAGAAAACAGAGGTTTTGTTCTTTGCTTCTTGTCTTCGTGCTTCCATGGTTTAGTGCCCTTTATTTCTTCTCTTGAATTAGCCTTTGTGACTGATCTTGAGGCTACAATAAAATGCCACACTTTGCCCTTTGTGGGTAACCCGAAAGCAATCGGTATTTGGAGTTTGATTTATGGTTTTGGCTTGACAATTATGGTGGTTCATTTTTCGATACTATGCTCGAATCCTTGGTGATTGAAGATCCTCCTTCAACATTTGGTATCAGAGCATTGGTTTGTGTGAATTCCGGCGAGAAGTCGACCAAAATTGACGAAAATTACAGTTTTGAAAAAATTGTTCAGTTTTTCTTCCAAAACCCGAACCTGTAAATCCCTTTTCAGGCCAAACTAGTGGTCAGTTGAGGAATCCAACACCACATGAGGCTTCTGGAGGTGATGGCACACCTGGGTCTATTCCACGTGGTGGTAGAGTTCATCGGCGGTGGCGACACATGTGACTCTGGCAACGGCGCGTCTGGCTTGGTCCGAGGAACCTTTCTTCAGGCAGTTTTATACTAACACTATTTCTAAAGTATTTGTGGTGTTAGTTTTTTGTTCAGGTGATAAGGTGAAATCTGGACGATTTTATCCCTGCGCGTTCGAGATTCAATTTTGCATTCGATTGGTTGCTATAAACTTTAAGGCAAATAGTAGTGGCCCTAAATTGTTAATAAGTTATATTCCTTGAAATTTACGAACTCAGGAATGTCCGCTCTGGTAAATTGGCTAATCCTGTTTAATTTTAGTACTAGCACATTATCGTGTAGGGTGATAATAGGATTGGGATTATCCCCACATAGTGGTGCCCTAAGTGTTAAAAAATTATATTCCTCAATATTTACAGACTCAAACATGTCAGCTCTGTTAACTTCGCTAATCCTATTTCATTTCAGTACTCGTGCGTTATCGTGTGGGATGATACTAGGATTGGGGTTACCGTGTGGGGTACCCATTGCCTGTGCTAGAAATTAGGAATTACTTGTTCTTAGTTACTACATGATTGAAATTGTTCATTTGATAAATTATAGCATATTATCTTCTGTGATATATCGTGAGTGAAACTGTTTAGTTGACATATCTCTTGTTGCACTGTTAAGTTATCAGAATACCTAGATGTTACTCGTTTGAACATTCCCTTGATCTAAGATCGTGAATCTTACGAAATATTGGAAATCTAAAATTATGTATATTTGTGAACCTAGGTTTACTTTGTGTGGCTTAATTATGACTTTGTATTTTTGATTGATTATTAAAAATGACAACGTACAATTATGATTTGGGAACTTTTAATGGAAAGCGTGATTTTTCAATCTGCTAACAAAAAATGAGAGATATTTTGGTTCAACAAAAGGTTTCAAAAGCCATTGATGGAAACTTTCCCGCTGATTTTTCAAAAGAACAAAAAGAAGAAGCTCATGAGCTCAATTATATTACACTTAGCTGACACAGATTTGAGAAAAGTGGGTAAACTTAAGTCATTTATGACAATTTTCTTGTTAATTTTTCAAAAGAACAAAAAGAAAAAGTCGATGAGCTTGCTTATACTTCAATTATTGTACACTTGTCCGACGTCGTTTTGAGAATAGTGGGTAAATTGAAAATCACTAAAGAATTTTGGAAAAAGTTGAAAGACTTTTATTTGCTCAAATCTACTTCAAACAAGCTTTACTTAATTGAACATTTTTTTCAGTTTTAAAATGGATTTTTCAAAGGATCTTGATGACCATTTAGACATGTTTAACAAGCTTGTTCAAGATATTATTAACTGTGCAGAGTCAGTGTCTGGAACATATAAGGCTATTATTTTGCTGAATTCCATACCCGATATTTATAAGGAAGTAAAAAATGTTATTAAATATGGTAGAGACACTTTGATGCTCAAAATTGTTATTGATTCCCTTATAAGTAACGAGATGGAGATTAGAGCTGAAAAACATGAGAGGAAAAAGGGTGAGATTCACATGATGAGGGGTAGAACTCAATTTAGGCAAAACAGTCATGATGGTTACCAAAGTAGTGGCGAGTCTAGTAGTGATGGAAGTAGAAGGAAGAGCAAGGGTAGGCCTAGATCCAAATCTAGGACCAAGGTTAAAAAATGCTATGACTCTGGGATTACAGGGTATTTTATAAAGGATTGCTATAAAGAAAAGAATAAGCAAAATGGTAAAGATAGAGATGAGGTAAATATATTGTCTTCTATTTTCAATAGTGGTGATGGTGAGGTCTATATGCTTACAAGTCCTATTGTTTATCCTACTGAATTGAATTTAACTGCCAATTCTCGTTTGCATGAATATATACTTGATTCTAGAGTATCTTTTCACGTGACATCACAAAAAGATTGGTTTGAAAATTTGCATGAATCAAATGATGGGCATATTATGTTGTGTGACAATTATGCTTATAATGTTTGATATTAGCTTTGTGCATACTTTAAAAGATGTTAGGTATACCCTGAATTGTCTAGAAATTTAATTTTGGTAAAAAGACTTGAGAAAGCTGATTTCACCGGTAAAATTGGAAATTGAGTTTTGAAATTGATTAAGGGTGCACTTGTCTCTATTAAGGGAATTAAGAAAAATGACATTTAAATAACTACTGGCGAAGTGATGAATTGTTTAAATTCTTCTCTCTCTTCTACTAAGGCTGATCGCATACAAAAATGGCACAATAGACTTGGACATGTAGGTATTAAAGGGATTAAACTTCTTAATGAAAAATATGCATTTGGAAATGACGGTGTGTCTGATTTATCCTTCTATGACATAATGTGCTTGGTAAACATCATAGAACTACCTTCTCCATGAGTGTTCATAAAACTAAAGGCATACTTGAATATGTGCATTCAAACTTATAGGGTTCATCTAGCACTCCCACCTCGGGTGGAAATATGTATTTCTTGTCTATTATTGATGACTACACTAGAAAAGTGTGTGTTTATCTTTTAAAGGATAAATTCGACACTTTTCATAGTTTTAATAATTGGAAAAGACAAGTTGAAAACCAAACAGGTAAGAATATCAAGTTTTTGAGAACTGATAATGGCCTAGAGTTTTATAACATTGAATTTTATAATATGTGCAAAGAAAATGGAATAACAAGACATAAAATTGTTCCTTACATTTCCTAACAAAATGGGGGTAGCAGAAAGGATGAATAGAACCATACTTGATAAAGTGCGTTGCATGATGTTAAGTTCTGGAGCCCCAAAATCTTTTTGGGGCGAGGCTGTTATGACTGCTTGTTATTTGATCAATTTGACTCCATCTGTCGCTTTGAATGGTGATACTCCGCATGAAAAATGGTTTGGTAAACTAAGTGATTACTCCATGCTTAGAACTTTTGGCTGTACTGCTTTTTCTCATCAGAGTGAAGGAAAGCTAGAACCTAGAGCTAGGAAATGTGTTTTCTTAGGCTACCCCGAAGGTGTCAAGGGATATAGGTTGTGGGATAGAAGCCAGAAGGGAGTTAAAATCATTGTGAGTAGAGATGTTACATTCAACGAGAGCGAGATGCCATGCTTGAAAGCTGATTCTGAACCTGTGAGCGAGGAAATACAAGGTGAAGAGAATAGTCAGCTTAAGGTGGAGTTAGGAAAACTTAGCACATCCACCCCAGTTACCCAGAGTGAGGTGGAGATTCAAGAACAACAACCTGATATGGAAAATATAGGGGAAGTAGTAGTAGAAGAACACCCTGAAGAAGAAAATTCCTTAGCGGACTATAACTTAGCCCGGGATAGAGAGAGGAGACAATCTAGAGCACCCGTTAGATTTGGTTACGAATCTGAGCTAGCTTTTGCACATGCGAGTTATGAGGAGCTAGCGGATAGGGAACCAAAGACCTTTGAAGAGGCGATGGAGAGTGAACAATCTGAAGAGTGGTTTAAGGCAATGAAAGATGAAATGAGTTCTTTAGAGAAGAATCAAACATGGGAACTAGTACCCAAACCTAAGAATAAATCCATTGTCGACTGTAAGTGGGTATTTAAGATTAAGGAGGGTACTAGCGCATCTGAACCCTTAAGGTTTAAGGCTAGACTAGTGGCCAAAGGGTATACTCAGAAAGAGGGGGTTGATTACAATGAGATTTTTTCACCTGTTGTTAAGTACACTACTATTAGGGTCATACTTGCATTGGTTGCACATTTTGACTGGGAACTTGAACAACTTGATGTAAAAACTGCATTTTTACATGGTGAACTTAATGAGCAAATCTTCGTGAATCAATCAAGAGGTTCTAAAGAAACAAACATCTAGACAGTGGTATAAAAGATTTGATTCTTTTGTAGTATTCATAGGGTTTCATCGGAGTAAGTTTAATCATTGTCTTTACTTTCGACATAATGATGCTAATAATGACTATGTGTTCTTATTGCTAATAAGGGAGAAGGAACAAACAGAATGAGCCTTATTTGCTAAAGGTAAATATAAAGCTCAAACGAGCCTTGGTGTGAAGAAACCTCAGGCTGAAAAGAAAGAACCTGAAGGCAGCCGAGTTGGAAACAAGGAGGATAAGTTTGCACCTTGTCCTCACTGTAACAGAAAAGGGTCATTCTCCAAAATAGTGTTGGTATAGGCCTAGAGTTCAGTGTAGAGGCCGCAAACAATTTGGCCATGTTGAGAAAGTGTGCAAAAATAAAAAGGGGAATCAACCACAGCAGCATGCAAAAATGACAGAAAAACATGATGAAATGCTTGAAGAACATCTGTTCTTTGTTATCAAGGTTTGCAGCAAAGTTGAAACTTGGCTATTGGATAGTGGCTGTACTCATCATATGATTGCAGACTCCAGCATTTTCGTGGAATTGAAGAAAGCCTACAAATCTAGAGTTAAAGTGGAAAATGGTGACTTTGTGGAAGTGAAAGGCATAGGAGTGACTGTTGTTCAGACAACAGGTGTTAAACATATTCCTGATGTTTTATATCTGCATGAGATATATCAGAAGTTAATTAGTGTAGTGTAACTATTAGAGAAAAATCATGCCTTGATTTTTAAAGAAAAAGCCTGCACTATATCAGATGAAACTGGAAAGGAGTTAATGTGACGTAGCGGAAGATTAAAGGAAAGATGAACAACCTCACAAATATGAGAAAACTCACGAGAAATTATTATTCCATTCAAAAATTGTGGCTTCAAAGGGCTTACAATGTTTTAAATAGTAAAACCCTAGCAAAATTCGAAAAATAAGTAATAAAAATAAAAAAAAGATATTTTTCCATAAATGGAAAAATTCGAGATAACAACTTAAATTGAAACTCCTAAGATTCGGGGTCGTCCTCCAACAAACGGAATACGAATCTGAATTTTATTGAATGAGATACTGCCAAAATAAAAATTACCATAAACGGCAAAAAGGCTTAATCGAGGGCTTAAACGGCGGAATATGCCCAAAATTTGACGTGCATCAGGGCCAAAGGCTCTGGGTTGTGATCATTGGCCCGTTTCCAATCGAATTAGACTAACAATTCGTCAAAAACAGACAAATTCGAAGTTATCATGAAATCATTATTTTCCCTTGCGATCCCATTTCATCATAAATTCTAACTCCTTATGCACTTCATCATAATGACAGTTCAAATAAGAAATAGGAGCTTTCCTACGAATTGGAAAAATGTCACTACTCAAGCATGTTTAGTTGAAGAAAGTGAGACTTTATGAAAGTGGCTACAAAATAAAGACAATCAGAACTAATAATGGACAAGCTGAAGGTGTTAAGCATCATTTAACTATTCTCCTCAATAGAATGGAGTCAGTGAAAGGAAAAATAGGACTGTAATGGAAATGGCTAGGTGCTTGTTGATTGAGAAAAAAATACCTAAGGAGTTCTAGGCAGAGGCAGTTAACACAGCTGTTTATCTTCTCAACCGGTTGCCAACAAAAGCATTGGAGAAGAAAACTTCATATGAGGCCTGGAATGATGTCAAACTAGATATCTCACTTGAAAGTGTTTGGGAGTGTTTGTTACACTCATATTTCTGATGCAAAAAGGGATAAATTGAGTGAAAAGGCTGAGATTGGAATATTGGTTGGTTATTGCAGCAATGCTAAAGGATATAGAGTGTTCAATCCTCAGAAAATAGGATAATCTCCAACAGAGACATCAAAGTGGATGGAGAAGCTGTATGGATCTGGGAAGCAAGTTATGTTGAAAAAATGAAACCAAGTGAACTGATTTCTCAAAACATAGAAGGAGGAATCATTGAAGATGAGGTAGAATCACATGGTGATTCAGACATAGAAAATGGCAGAGTAAAGATGAGAACTTTTGTAGACATTTATGTAAGATGTAATGCTGCTATAGTTGAACCTGCAAACTTTGATGAAGCTTCCAAATCTTCTAACTGGGTGGCTGCAATGGAGGAAGAGATCAATATGATTGAGAAAAATAAAACTTGTGAACTAGCTGATAGACCACTGGACAAGAAAGTCATTGGAGTAAAATGGGTGTATAAGACTAAACTAAATCTAGATGGTTAAGTTAATAAGCTAAAAGCCAGATTGGTAGTTAAGGGTTATGCTCAATAGTTTGGCATTGATTACACTGATACTTTTGCCCCTGTTGCAAGATATGAGACTATCGGATTACTTGCGGCAATTGCAGTTCAAAGTGGTTGGAAAATCTACAATTAGATGTCAAATCAGCTTTCCTAAATGACTATCTGAATGAGCAGATTTTTATAGAGCAACTTGAAGGCTTTCAGATAGAAGAGAGTGAAGATAAAGTTTATCTACTAAAAAAAGCCTTGTATGGGTTGAAGCAGGCTCCAAGAGCTTGGTATAGTCGAATAGATGATCACCTTGGTTATCTTGGTTTTACAAAGAGTTTATATGAACAAACTCTATATGTAAAACAAGTGGAAGCAGAAATGGTCATCATATCACTCTATGTTGATGATCTCTTGATCACAGGCAGCAGCAACAAATCAATTAGAGAAGTGATAAATGATTTGAAATGGAGATTTGTCATGATCAGCAAGGAATTTTTATCAGTCAATAGAAGTTTGCAAAGGATGTGCTAAAGAGATTTAACATGGAGAACTGCAAAGCTGTTAGTACACCATTAGTTTAGAATGAAAAATTGTTGAAGGAAGATGGTGCAAAGAAGGTTGATGCAAAGGTTTATAGAAGTTTGACTAGTTGTTTGTTGTATTTAACCGCAACCAGACCTGATATTACATATACTGTAAATCTTCTATCAAGATTCAGACAGGAGCCTAGTGAATTGCACTTTCAAGCAGCCAAACGTGTTCTGAGATATGTCAAAGGAACTGATGAAATGGGGATCTAGCTTAAGAAGTCAGAAATGTGCAAGTTAACCGGCTACACTGATAGTGATTGGGCAGGGAGTTTTGAGGATATGAAGAGCACTTCTGGCTACATATTCTATGTTAGTTCAAGTATCATATGCTGGAATTCAATGAAACAGAAAACTATAGCACAATCAAC
>CAIGRB010092146.1:28823-52533 GCA_903798255.1 Fraxinus quadrangulata | reverse complement strand
CCCACAAACTTCCCAGGGGCAGAGACGTAAGGAAAATAACGATAATAGAATGAAATCCAGTGGCATGATTAATTGAAGCAAAAGGAAAACCAATTTAGAATTTACCAACCCATGGATTCAAATTAAACATGCATTGAGTAATTTCAGAACAAACTACTCAAAAAAGTATAAGAGGAGGAAAAAACATAAAATGCATACACAATTGAGATAATAGAATACCCACAATGAAGGTTTTTTTTTTTTTTTTTTTTTCGAATTTTATTCACGAATCCTCGTCTTCTACAAACTATGTAAACATTATAGCTTACATTTTTAATGAAATGACAATGTAGGTAGAACTATGAATATATTCACCATTATAGCACTAATATTAAGCATGAACCTGCACAAACATACTAATAACTCAATTTTCAGTACCATAATTCCTCAGAAAGTCATCAAAATTTGCATTTTCCAGCTTCAAACAGAAAGATTCTTGATATGATTATGACTTAGAAGATCATAAACCCGAGAGAATGAATACGAAGAAGAAAATATTCAGATGGGCACGTATCTTTTCAAGGCCTGTTTCCCCGCAACTGCAAGCCCAACAAGCACACCGCCAATCGCCCCGGCCACTGCAGCGGACCTGGGCCCAGCCGCAGCCTTGTAGAGGGCCCCGGTGCCGAGTCCAGCCACAACACTGTTGATGACATCATCGTTGTCCCTGTAAGCCACCATGCCACTCTCGAGTCCGGCGTAGATGAGCCCAATGACCCCGCATCTGTTTCCGATCTGTCGGCCGGCCTGGCCCGACCCGTTGAGTATCCGGTTGATCTTCAGCTTGAGCGTGTCAGTAGGTTCAATTGACTTGACCCCTGATACGAACCCTTTTGCAGCGCCGGCAGACGAGCCTGCGAGATAGCCGATTCCGGTGTAGTAGGTGAGATTCTCGCCCCAAGACCTGCGCTGAGCGTGGGATTCTTCCGGGAAAAGGTACTCCGGCGAGGTGGGCAGCTTGTATAGGGTATGTATCGGCACCTGCAAATCTTGGTACGGGTTGTAGAGTCGACGATTTGATTCATTATCATCGTGGGAGGTGCTATGATTCGGAGCTCCAGGTTGGTATGCCATTTCTGGTTTTGGGTTCGAGTTGTCCAGTGACCCGATTGGAGGTCCGGGATCGGGGCTTGGAGGGAGGAAGAGAGAGATGTGTGTAACTGTGTATTAGGTTTTTGTACTTCTTATTGGACTTTTAAGCGGCGACTTTTTGAGGGAGATAAATAAAAATCGGACCGGTTACAGACGATCGGTTCAGTTAAATAATGAAACGGACCGGTTCAACATGAATGCGCGCAATTTATCAAAAAAATTGAAAATAAAGTACACGGGGAAAACTGTATTGAAGGGGTGTGCCGCCGTGTTCCCGCGATTGAAATGTTATCATCTTCAATTTTTATCACGGGCTCAATTCCAAAAGTAGCCGGTGATCGGAGAAACTGCCCCCAAATTCCCACCATTCGTATTGTTTCATTATCCTCCTCTAAATATGTGAACGATACCAATGAACACTATTTCTGCAGGAAGTCGGTTAATTACTGGGACAAGTTCTACAAGCGCCATAAGAACAAGGTTTCTTGGTTTTCCGGTCTAATTGTCAGCCCCTCTTTTCTAACTTGTGGGTTTTGTTAATCATTGTAGCTCCATATTCATGCTGAAATTGCTTTCAAAATTGCAATGCAGTTTTTCAAGAACAGGCATTACCTGGAGAAGGACTGGGGCAATTATTTTTCGGTCACGGATGATGATGTTAATGCGACGGTTCTTTTAGAGGTGAAGACGGTCTTAATTTTACACGTTAAACGATATGCCAGTACAAGTCACTGTAGACGGTAGCTGTGATGTTTGAAATAATGTGCCACTGAAATATTGCGATATGTTTGAATAAGCTTAGAGCCTTAGAGCTACTTTTGAGTAAATTTTTTCTCTGAACATGTTTGATATTTGTTACATTTTTATTTATTTTTTTAGATTTTCAGTTCAAAAACTTACTTTGGGAAAAATACATTTACTTTTTTAATCTTAACTGAACATGCTCTTAATTGGTTGCTGAGTGAATTTCAGGTGGGCTGTGGAGCTGGGAACAGTATCTTTCCCCTCATTGCTGCATATCCTAAACTCTTTGTTCATGCTTGTGACTTTTCCCCCCAGGCTATAACTCTTGTTAAGGTTTGCGAACTCTTTTTTCACCTTTTCTTCAGGATTAATAATCTCACGGCCCCTTCGGCAGAAGTGGAAAAAAAAATACAAGATACTCAATAATATGAGAACTTTTGTGTTTGTATACTTGTGTCTGTTCCATGAAGTAGGAGTTCAAGTATGTGTTGCTTTTCAATTGATTTGTGATTTTTAAGTTTAGTCAAATAATAGTAATGGATGGGAGTTTCATGCTTAACATTTGGTGTCTTATCGATTGCAGTCGCATTCAAATTTCAGTGAAGCCCAAATAAATGTATTCCTCTGTGATGTTGCAAATGATGACCTCACTGAGAAAGTTCTTCCATCTTCTGTTGATGTTGTTACCTTGGTAAGTTAAATTCATGGGACAAGAGTAAATGTTATTGTTAAAGATCCGGAGGATGTCAGATATTGAAATAATCACAGACAATCAAGGAAATATCAGAAATAAATGTTATGGAATTATTGTCATGAAAAGTATTGCGAAATTATTTATTTAACAGTTCTAGTGCTGAGTGGTTAACCATTGGTTATATCTCTACTTTTCCTGCTTCCTAGAAGAAAATGTACTTTTTGTTTACCATCTCATCTAAAAGCTTAAGTTGTAAGTTCATTTAAACGTTGTCTTCAACCACGTGCCTTAATTTGTAGACAATTTACTTTTTTGATAAAGTATGACACATGCACAATTTTATTGAATGGACGGCGGCAAAGTGTGTTGCCTAGCTCTGATACCATGTTAAGCATCTCATCTAACAACTTAAGCTATAGATGTCCATATATATTTATTTAAGGGCATGTTTAGGCCGGATTAAAATCTGATTTTAATCAAAGTCAAAGTCAAATAATTAATATTAACCATATCTTTCATGGATCCCACATCTTTTCAACCACACATTTCAAAAACTTCTATCATAATCCACTAAAAATCTAATTTTAATCCCCACCAAACACCTTTTAAATATTGTCTTCAACGTTCACCTAACTACTTGTTAACTGGTTTTGCAGATTTTTATGTTGTCTGCAGTTCCTCCGAATAAGATGCTTTCAGTGGTACAAAACCTTAAGGAAGTACTAAAGGTTGTGTTAATTTTTCAGTTGCATTACTACCATTCTTTTTACTTTTCTCCTTCCATTACTTGGTTGTTCTATTTACATGGAAATATCATCTCGTGGATATCTTAACTTGCAGCCAAATGGTCACATTCTTTTAAGAGATTATGCAGTTGGAGATTCTGCTCAAGTTAGTTCCTTTCCATAAGTCCAGATCATTTGTTGACTTAAGATGTAAAAACAATAAATCAGAGGCACTTCTTTTTTTCCCATCCGTGTTCATCTTCTTATAGTAGTTCTATGTTTCCTCTTGACCAAGCAATTAACACGATGCCCTATCCCCAAAGTAAATCCTTTGATATGCATAATTGATAGCTTAGTCAATGAAATTCTCAAAGTGATAGGTGAAATTTTTTACCAGTGACTGTTTTGATTTGTCAAATATCCTAGATTCAATGGATTCGTGACCATTCTCTTCTAAAGAACTAGTGCAGAAGACATGTTGATAGCTGTTATAAATTACTTCCTGCTATCCATATTTCTCGTCTGTCCCATCTTTCTTTCTTTAAATCCGTCTTGCTTCATATTGAGCATGTTTGGTTAAGTTACTTTTTTCTTTTTAAGCAAAAAAAAGTTATTTGGAAAGTAACTTATTTTTAACTTTGATTTGTAAAAACAGTCATTATTTACTTATATATGAACTTACTAATTTTTCTAGTCAAACATGCTATCGAATAGGAAGCTTCGTGCCTTCTTGGCATATATCTGAAGAGCAAATTTTTCAGGTGAAGTTGGAGAACAAGAATCAGATGATCAGTGATAATTTTTATTTTCGAGGGGATGGCACGGTAAGTAATTGGGAGTTTTGGATTGTGAAATCCACATTGTTGCGTTACTTGATGAAGCCTTAGTTCTGATGGTTTTGTTTAATTTACAGTGCTCGTTTTATTTCTCTGAGGATTTCTTGTCCAGTTTGTTCATAAGGGCTGGCTTCAACATTGTGGATATCAACACATACTGCAGACAAATGGAGAATCGTTTGCATAATATTTCAGTTCAGCGGTATGTCCACTTCTTATAACATTAGAGATCAGTATGTTGTTATATCCAGTTTTACTTTTAAGTAAATAAAGCTTTATTGGTCAAAGTTGAAAATGAGTATGTTACTTATTTTGATAATAAGTTAAGTACTTTCAGAATAAGTAACTTGTTTAACTTAAAAAGTAAGAAAAAATAAACATAACTAATATGTTTGGGGAAAAAAAGTTACACTTTTCTCACAAAATTAACATTTAGCGTTCCCCTTGCTACGCCTTCGGTGATGATATGTACTTTCTTGCAAGATAGCCGTTGGATTCGTGCCATTTTCCGCAAGCCATGATCACAAGCTTCCTTACTCGGTTCTTATATGAATGGAGACAGATTGGCGGCCAACTAACTTCTGAAAACACGAGTTTATTACAGGTAGTTATTTGTTACATTATTTAGTCGTCACTCCATGTATCATTTGATAAGTAACTTGTATTTTTTTGTGTCTTAGTTGTAGTCTTTGTCGACACGTGCCTGCTTTTTAAATGCTTATTCCTGGAACACGCCTGTAATTGGTTCATTTTGCATTGTTTCGCATGAACGAACCTTTGATGATTCTTTTTATTTGTGGTTATTTGTACCCTTAAATGGAGTATTTCTTTTTGTAATTCGTAACTAGAAGAATAATACAAATTCTCTTGGTTTCCTTTGTTTTATAGAAATGTCTTGTGACATGTCTTCTAAGATTACACAAAAGGGTGTTTACACTGACATTATAATTTCATCTAAGTGCACCACATTTTAATTGCTTTGCGTTAAAGGACAATAACTTCCACTTATAATCATATTTGTGTAATCAACCTTGTTTTCATCACATTCTTATTTTCAATCTTCCATTAATTAATATATCTCATTTCTAAGGATGGTTTCCATTCGAACATTTTGTAATGTAGACAAGAAAATTGTCTTTTAGTGCTTCACACATTATACATGGCAATGGGTTCGTTGTCAAATCGTTCAATGAAATTTTATTTATTCGATAATGTAATAGTGACACCAATGCATATACTGCGCTTAGCATCACCGATGATATAGGTGGTTACTACTTACTCAATAACATTTTTCAAAATTAAATTTTTATGTCAAGGTAAAAACAAATTAGTAAAACATTTGAACTTTATTTTATTTTTGGTTGTTAATGTGAGAAATTTAATTTTATACATTTAGCATATAAAATGTACGAATATTAAACAAAATTAAAATCAAATAAGAAAATGATTTAATTTTGTACTATTACAAATAAACTATTTTGGAACAAATTATTCCTAAAATGATTATTACGATTGGATATAGGATTAGAAAAATGCTAGATGTACATAATTTTTGTACATAGAGTGTTACATAACACTCACATGTGATGGGTCTCACCATGTGAGTAGGGTCCACCCCATGTGAGTATTATGTAGCTCTTTATGTACAAAAATTATGTATCTCTAGCAAGATCCGTGGATTAAGACAAAAATTGTCAATCTACGTACTTTTTAATTTATTTTATTTCAAAACAATTTCTTTTTAATTTTAAATAATCTAAATAATGATTTCGACTTTCATTTATAAATTCGAAGACTGAAATTTCTCAATCATCAAGAAACATATTTCCTTTCTTTAACTCATCTTCGTAGCTAAAACGATTTCTTTTAATTCCATGACATGAGTGTCACAATTATAAAAGTTTGATAACGTGAGTGCGACTTACCAAAGGACGCGGCCCCGAAGAAATTTACCATAGATTTCTTCAGGTTTCTTGTCGTTCGCAACGTTGGAGCATAAAAAGGTAGAGGAAATAGTACTAGTTGCTTCTTGCCTTTTTCACATTAATCTTCTCTTAACATCTCTTCAGTTCAGAGTAAGAAATGACATTCTTCTTCTTTCTTTATGCTTTTTTTTTTCCAGAATTATCGATTTGCTAATGGTTTTAAACCCTTTTCA
This sequence comes from Fraxinus quadrangulata, assembly GCA_903798255.1. Classification (NCBI taxonomy): domain Eukaryota; kingdom Viridiplantae; phylum Streptophyta; class Magnoliopsida; order Lamiales; family Oleaceae; genus Fraxinus; species Fraxinus quadrangulata. Next base: position 46,245 of record CAIGRB010092146.1, on the reverse strand, counting down.
TTCTTTTCTTTGCTTGTAAGTATCTGGCTTTAGTTAGAAATATTCTCTCAAACGAATCGCTTAATATTTACGTTTTCTTCTTCTTTTGTTCAAGGGTTTTTCTTTTTAGATTTCTTATATATCAGTATTACATGTCAAAAAATTGGTTTTTTGGCTTGTTACTGATTCCCTCCCATTTTAGGTGCAATTTAGGGTAAATTTTTTAACTGTTTTTATCTTTCTTATTGCCGTAGAAATTTTAACTGAATACTCTCAGAGTAGGCTGAAGTTTTACTTACTTTCGTGTTTTTCCTGAGGAAAAATCTGCAGCTGGATTAAATATATGATGGCAAAGCTGTTATCACATTCGATCTGGTATTAATTTGCAGTAAGGTGTTTTGCCTGAAATTTTGGTGGAAGTTCGTTTAGTAATAAATTGTCTAATGTTTTTGGGTATCCAATAGAAGTACTTCTTTTTGAGAATTGTGGAAATTTTATGCTAGGACTTCAAGTGCCTTTTGGTACAGAACTCGAAGTGGACAATAAAATAGACAAGTTTTCAACCTAATTTTCTTCCGTAGGTACTTTCTAATACTATCTTATTGTTCTCAGTAGATATGCCATAAGCTCGTCTCATTTCTGAGGAATCTGAAATGTTTTATGTTTCGCAATTAGTTGGTTGATGCTGTGTTACAGGAGTTAGGGAGGAGGAGAATTAAGGATATCATCGTGCTCCATGCCAAATTGATTATATCGGAAAAGATGGATCAAAGTATGTAACCGTGTATAATTACTCGTTTCAAACCCTCTCCCCTGGAATGTTTTCTGTTATGCAAATTGGGCATTTATCTTGTTAGTTCTGTTAGAAGTATGACCACCACTTCAATGGAACTGGCTTATTTGGACAACTTCATTTCGAACCCTGTTTTCTATTTTATTATATTTTTTTTCCTTTTAGTACATTTTTAGATAGTTGCTTGTTTATACAAATTGGATTCTCTTTTCTTTTTAGATATCTTTTTCTCATGACGATTACTTTCAAATTGGTAGCCAATTTTGTGCTGTAAGCTCTACCCTTCTAGCTAAGTGGCTCAAGGAATTTTAATGAGTACAGGACTTCTAAAAAATGACAATCAGCATCAGAATGAAGATTATGCTCCCATTAGAGATGTGGAAGACAATCATTTAGGCATCTATGACAAACCACTTCCTTGCTTTGGCTGTGGAATAGGATGGTTTTTGTGAGTTTTGAACTCCTTATGTGTTGTCGACTCTTTTTTTTTTCCCTCCCTTTTTCACGTGTACGTGTTCTTTGCAGTCTTCTACTCGGGTTTGTATGCCCTTTGTTGTGGTATTATGCCACTATTCTTTACTTTGGGAAGTATTACCACAAAGATCCTAGAGAACGGATGGGGCTTTCAGCAAATGCAATAGCTGTAAGTGCTCCCTTGATGCTTATTTACTTTTGGTGTTATTAGTAGGCAAAAATTTAACATAAATACACCAGTCCGGCTCTATCCTGTGCTGTCCATTCTGATAAAGTGACAATTGAGCTTCGATACCTTGTTTTGTACCGTGGAAAAAAGAAAAATCGAGACATTGTATAGTTATAATTTTAACACTTTTTACCATTATGGAAACATCGTATTTTCAAGTTGACATTATAGGAGCCTCTTGCAGATTTGGCCATTCAGTAGGAATACTATTTAGCATAGAGTCTGTGGTGGGAGGCTTTCATGGCGGGCTATTAGTTCAATGGTAGAGCAGCCCCCTGATAATTGTCTCGTGTTAATCTTGTTTGGACAATTTACTGCATGTTTGAGATGTTTTGTTGTTTTAACCTTGTTATACAAGTCAATTATCTGCATGTTTGGTAGAGCTTAAAAGTTGCAACTTTTGTGCTTGATTCTTTTGCTGTTTCTTTCATAAATAGAAAATTGCCAATTATATTTTGAATTACTGCGTGCCTATGACGATGTTGTGTAGTTTGGATCTTGCTTAAAAAATGCTTGCTTCATACAATCTGATTGATCATGCAGGCTTTGATATTTACTGTAGCAGTGGTGATTACGATTGCTGTTATTGTCTTCTAAAGCTCATTGCTGCAGTTCTGCTTCTCATCCCTTCTGCAATATCCTTAACAAAAAGAATGTGTATATAAAGCAGATTATCATAATATTTAGGAGTTACAAGTTAAGAAAAGTGGTATTAGAAGAAGTTAGTCAATTTGAAGATTTGAACTACCTCAGGCTATCTATCGTGTTGTTTTATAATCAAAACTCCTAACTGATGATTCCCTGGGAGGTTTCTGCCTGACTAAGTACTTATATTTGTTTTAGTTTACCCAATTTCCCCAGGGAAGTAAGGTAGAATGAATAGATCCACCAAGACTTGAGTCGGGTTTGAACTCCTCTCCCCTCGTAACTTTTTTCTTATTTTCTAACGTGAAGGTTATTCGTGGTAAGCTAAAAGGATTTTTAGAGTGGATGGATACTCTCGTGACATCGGGCATGTGGTTTTGTCTTTGTGAGAGACTGACATGAGTCATCTCAGGACCATGGTACGGCTTGGTTTACACCTCTAGAGCGGGGTGTCAGTGTTGACTTGTAATGAAAGATTCTCAAGTTATGGGCCATTATGAATGTTATAATCATGTGTGGATTGTGCTAATTTTCTTTGTTATTTCTTTCGCAAATGGAAAATTGCTAATTATATTTTGAATTCTTCGTGCAAAGTTTTCTAAGAGATTATCCATTTCCTTAAATAATCTTGTTGAAAGAACGTTTGTTTTGGGTTGCCCGTATTGTGGACAAATCTTGGATGTCAACAAAACGTAATCCCTATTTTAGAGAGGCTGCACAAAACATTTATTTAGAACTGATTTAAATAAACAAATGTATCCTCCTTAGGAGCATTTGAACGTTGATGTAAGAGCGTTTTTGGTTATGCTTAAAAAATTTACTAGTATGGGTAAATATAAGTTAGCTCTTTCTGTACAAGCACTTGAAATTCTTCGATTAACAAGTTAACAAACATATTAGTTTCACCTCACGGGACCTAATAAGCAACATTCTAATTGAAAATGAAGCACTAGTCTTGATCATCTGAATAACGAGAATTCTAATACAACGACAGTCACAGAATATTACAAAGCTGAAATTCCTACTGAATGAAAGAAAAACATAATATTCCAAGTAACACGGGGCTCTACTTGCGCCAACTAGAATGAAATAATACTATACTCAAGTATGAACCCCCCCATTCACAGGTTAATGCTAAAGATAAATGGACACTTAAAAACAAGAGCGGCCTGATCAACAACAGCAGTTAGCAGAGTTTAAAGAGTACATCATGAGCTTAGGTTCATATTCTACATCAGGGTCTAGCTCTCTTGTTGGTGCAAGAAGGACACTTGTAATGCTTGATATGCTCAGCCCTAGCAGGGGTAATCTTCACGCACTTGCCATGGAACCACTTCTCACATATGTCACAGCAGATCCAAAATTCATCTGATGCATAGTTTTCTCCACAGGCGCCACATAGTGTTTCGCCATGTTCATCTTCTTCCTCGTCAAACACTTCTTCATCCTTCGGTTGTGGCTTTGGATATTTTTCCTGAGATTCCAATCCCTGCTGCTTGTCATAAAATAATGCCAAGTGACGATATCAACAAGAAGAGGGGGAGGGGGACGAGGATAGTTCTAACATAGGTATATAGAGCATGTTTGGCTAAGCTCTAAAAAAAAAGTATAAATTACTTTTCTGTGACCTTTTTTATCCTGGCAGCATCTCATTAAAACCCACTTATATTTTACAATTAGATATACCAGGGATTGATATATGAAAGGTGAAAATCACCATTTCCTGAGGATTGATGTATTGCACATTAAACACGCTTACCGGCTTAGAGTTTGACTTTGATTTGTTGCTACTGTTGTTTGAGACCGAAGACTTCTCTTTCTGTTGTTTCTTTGCAGCACCAGTCACAACTTCAAATACTGTAGGGAGTTCATTGATCATGTTGAAAAGCCGTTTCCTGGGAAATAAAATTTCAAATTTGATTTATAATTGAAAAATGAGAAAAAAAGAACAATGAACTTTGACTAAAATTCAATTGTAATAAGGAAGATGCTTAAACAGTATGTCGAAGGGATAAAATCATTTGCATCAACTGTGTATGCTTTGATGACTGTGTAGCTATTTTGCAGCAAGTCTCTAATGCGCAGAGAAATCATTCGTCCCCCAACCCTTTTTCAAAACTAAAATTATATAAATCTTATGATATCTATCCACACAACTATCTTTCATACAACACATGGAAACATTTTGAACTTGAGAAGCCAACACGTAATGCACAAACAGAATCTAGCTGCGTTTAGAAGTTCCAATTATGAGCATGTTTGGCTGAGCATAAAACAAGTACAGTTACTTTTACAAAACATGTTTAGATAACTTACTTTTTAAGCAAAAAAAAAGTTACTTTTTTTTTTTTAAATAGCTTTCTTTGCTCTAAAAATAAGTAACTCGCTTATTTACAATTCTCATCAATAACAAAAATATTTATTTAAAGCTGAATTATGTACAACTTTTTAAGCTTAGCCAAACATTTTTGAAATAAAGGCGGCATTTAATACATACCTGTCAGCTTTATCGAAACCAAATCTAGATCCAAAATAGAATGCAACAGCAAGCAACCAGGCATCACTGTGAACTGCAACCAGAGATAACCAATCCTTCTCTTGCATCCCGTCTCTAGCAAAATTGATCCCTAGAGCAGGCTCAGGAAGTTCTGGAGGCACTTCTTCAGCAGGCAAATTGACCTCCCACTGCTCATTAGGAAGTCCATACAAGCACAAATTCTCCTTCTCTATAAAGCACAAGCAGCATATGTACTTTACAATAGTAATAGCATGGGTGGAAAGAAAGAAAAGATGACAGTTTGCAAAACATAACACAGTTTCCAACTAAGAAGCACGGATACTTGTAAACTCATTACGTACCCCTATCCGATGCGTATCCAAGCTTGAATACTTTCCGATACCCTCAAATACATACCGTATACATTTTATAAATTTTTTTATATATTCTAAAATTTTCTATACGTATCAAAAATGTATTTTTTAATTATTTTTTATTGTTTAATTATTTTCAATACGTATCTAATACATATCGAATATATTTTTTTAATAATTTTAATAACTTATTGAATATTAATAATATTTATTGAAAATACAAAATTAATTAATCAAGAAAATTAGATCTCTATTTAAAAGAAGAATTCAAAATGTGAGGCATTGTTAGAGGCTCATTTGATACTCTTTAAAGTGTTGGATTGCTTGAAGTTGTTAATCTACTGTAGGTGAGTGCACCAAAGTTGGAGTGTGTTAGGGGGCGTTTGATTGTAAGCATGAAATTTGTCTTTTTTTTTTTTTTTTTTAATAACCGTAGATGTCCGGGCCAACTTGCACGACCTCAACTAATCTCACGAGGCCCTGAAGTTTACGGTCGGGTACTTACCTCAGTGACCCTGAGGGGACTCGAATAAGCATGGAATTTGTATGAAAAGAAAATAAATTCTAGGCAATTTAATTTCCTAAAACTTATTTGTATGAAAATTATTAATTAATATGTTTGATTAATTTAGTTTTCAACCTAGAAAATATTATATTTGTCCATTTTTTATTGGTACGTAGATGAAAGAGAGTAGATAGATAAGAGAGAGAAAGAGAGTGAATTACCTGAAAAACAAGAACTACCTCTCCCTAAAGAAAATATTTTCCTTGTTTTCAAGGGAAATATGGTCACGTGACCAAAAGTATGAAAATATTTCGGTGGAAAAAATGTCGAACAAACAGCACAAAAGTAGAAAATTATGTGGAAAAAACACATTTTCCATGAAAAATATTGACAATCAAACGCATCCTTATTTTTAATCATAATGAAAAGGCAGATGTTGAAGAAAATAAAGTTTGAATAATTAAAGATTAAGATAAAATGTTTTAGTATTTTATTTTATTATGCTTTTGTTTAATTTTTTTATATTAATGAAATTATGTTAAATTTATAATACGTGTCCACATATCCAATTTTTAAAAAAATCGTACCAGTGTACATCATATCGCATTTGAATTACGTATCAGTACTTCTCAGGTTTCCAAGTGGAGAGGACTACAACAACATAATTCACCAGCACTTGTGTGACAGCTAGGGGAACAAAAGAATTTACAATAAAACCACCATGCACATATACTTTGGCAAATGTGAATACCATAGTGCTAAACATGGATGTTGTAACATCGTAACACAGATTAGTGAATGCAAACCAATGGGAAAATATCTTATAGGAATCTTCTAATGTGAATGGCACAACAGATAATGGATAATGACCAAACTGAGACTGGATATCAAATTTATCAATTTTTTAAAATATAATTTTCCGTTAGATACTTATTTACTTGGAGATGGTTTACTTTTAACCTTCAGGCTCCTTTTAATGATTTTTCAGCAGAAGAATACATTGTATTCTGCAGTGGCATGCGAATTAAAGGGAAGAAGTACTAGAAACCTTAAAGATGGAAATATATCCATAAAGAGAAATCATTATCTTGATAAAAAAAACATTGCCACAAAATTAATCTTAAAAAACCTTAAAAAAATGCTTCAGGTAGAGAAATGCATTGAATGAACCAGACAGAAGATGAATGAACATGACACCAAAAAGAATGTATTGGGTTTCAGATGAAGAGGTCAATGTAGGATTCCTTTCTAACATGTATTAAATGTCCATCCATGTGTCATGCTCACCCATTATGGCGCACAACGAGGCTGTCTAAAGCAGTCAACAAATGAATGTCAGATTCATGAAAATATGTGCATGACAACTTGCAAGTGTTTGTCACGTAGCTACAGGGGATAAAATTAAGCAAGTGTTAATCATCTACAGACGACCACTCCAAACAATCATTATCGCCAGCATCTTATTTCTGTTGTCACTACTCCCAAAAGACAAGAAGAAAAGCTTTGCCATGCTGAAATCAATAAACAAAAAGAATGCCTCTGTGACAAGAATTTTTTTTACAGGAATGAAGAGGATCACAATTTAAACCAGTTGGCATCTAATAAAACCAAAAAAAAAAAAAAATCCAAATACATTTAACATATGAGAAGTTACAGATGATATGATAACATTCGTCAATAATTATCAATGCAGACCACACCAGCAATTTCATCTAACTCGACAGAGAGACATTTGATGCTATGACAGTCAACGGCCAGGAGTCTGCCATTTAAAGCAAGACTATGAATAGGGTTTTGTGTTCAATAATCCTTGGTTACCCACCTAATCTGCTAAATCTTCAGTTACCATGGACATTATACTCAACAATCCTAGAACCACAGTTACACGCATAAATGAAAATCCAAAGCGTATTGCATTGCGCACAATTGTTTTACTCAAAACAGTCAAAGACTAGAAAATTCAAATCAAGGCTAGAAGTTATACTTACAATGCATTGGTTACAAATTACAAGAAAATTAGTAAAGATCATAATAGTAGAGCTCTCTATTTCAGTAAAACTAAGATCCCCATAAATTCAGTTCTTGATGAATATTTAAGAAACCATATTCCCGATATATTTTAAATTTAAAAAAATATTAGAAGTTGTACACAAAAGATACGACCAAAATCATGAAAAAACTATAATTGCAGTCCACGCAATGCGTGCAGCTTTGACTTTTCGAATAAACTGTTAAAAATTGACACACCATCGACACGTGTCTGCTTTTATGGCAAGAGTGTGATGGAGTGCCGCATATATTAGTCCTCGATCACCTACCTAATATGTTACATCCCCAATGCTTCGTATATTTAACAAACCTAAAATCACAAATTACGGTTTCAATTTCATCAAATAAAATGAGAAAAATCAAATCAAAGCAAGCAAGCAAATGCAGCAAGACAAAAACTCTGAACATCAGAAAATCTATACCTTTAATGCAATAACCAATTGCCCATTTTATTAAACAAATTTTGAAATACAAAAAAAATAAAAATAAAATATAATTAGCAACCCCACTCCCAACTCTAGCTGAGAAGCACCCTCTATCCACTTCCCCTTTTCCGTGTGCCCAGAAGCCTGGCTTATGAGCCCCTTTCCGATTCCCTCAATCTATATTCCATAAAAATTACCATCTTCTAAAGATTAGTTGCAATCGAAAATATAATAAGCACTGTGACAGAACGTCCAAAAATATGCAGAGACAGGCAATTAAAGAATTCAAACAGAAAAATAAAAAAATAAAATAAAACTAGGAAAAACCCTAACCAGGATCGCACTGCTGGTAAAAGTCTTCAACTTCTGCAACAGAAAAAACAATAAAATAAAATCAGGACGATTAAAAAATAATATATAAATAAATAAATAGAGAGTGAAAACCTGTGGTTAGGGCTTTGATAAGGCCATTACGACGACCCTTGAAATCTCCGAAAACTTCTTCAACCGTACGAGGATTAAACTGTCCTCCCTCCATTTTTCAATTTCAACTTCAAAAAAATAATAATTGGAAAAAGTCTGCAAAAAGGGCAGAAAGAAGAACTTTAGAAGAGAGAAAGAGAACTGAAACAAGAATTTCTATCGAGTGTGGCGGATTTGAATCGTAGAAGGACGGGGTTAACTGGATTTGAGAGTTGGTCACGAGTCCGATAACCCACCCACTCATATGCAACTAATAATTCTGCTCAATGCTCGTACAGGAAAGGAGTGAAGCCCCTTTGTAAGTCGAGTTTCGAAATTCCTTTATTTTGTATGTCAATGGGATATGTTGATATCAGGCTTGTATATCTCTTGTTACGTCGATTGTACATGTTTAGCTTAAATTAGGATACTTTGTTTGTTTAAATAGCTGATGGAGCCAAATGGTAAAAGCTGAATGCAAATGATATTGAATGGATTTACTCGGAAAGACGATTCTAATCATTTCAATAGACACGAGTATGGACACTTGCTTTAAAAAGGATACGTCGCTTCCCGATTACTATCCAATTAATGCTAACATGCACTTAACATTTCTTTTGTGAGGAGTATATATGAATAAAGATTGACTAACGTATAATTGTCTCAATACTAGTAGCTATGTTATAGATCTTGAGAGAGTCGACGTTACCATCCGCGACACTCGATTGCAATCGAGAAATGTAGTACATGCTCTGATACCATTTTTATAGATATTGTTTAGTTAATTAATTATGATGGGTAGTTGCCTAATTGAGTTGGGTCCAACGTGTATCTATCTTCTAAATTGTTATATGTTTAGTTTTAATTGAGTTAGTTGAATTTATTTTTATTTATTTTTTTGTCAACGGTTTGACAGTTTGAAACGATTTACTAATTTTAAAATGATTCAGTTCAAAACCTAAACATTGATGAATTAGTGTGGACTCAAACCAACAATTTCGAAAAAGTGGTCTAAGTTCGATTTTATAGTTTCGTTGTTCAACCCTAGTTATCATCAATAATGTGGGGGATGTAGTCAATTGCTAACTTGTTCGGTCATCTAGTGTTCATGAAAAATATTTATTTATATTTTTTTTTATGTTTCAGTAACTTGAATATCTTTTTATTTTTCTGCTTTTCAATTATAATATTATACGGTTGTTCAATTCTTGATTAAATTCTCCTTCATTAATATTCAATATTTTACTTCTATTACTTTATTGATGAAATTTTGTCATAAAATTAAATTTAAAGAATTAATCTTATAACAAAAATCTGTCCACGATCTTAAATAATTTTTTAATTGTTATTTAACTACAACAAATTGTTTGAATGTAAAATTTAAATAATTTTTCTTACTTTATTAGTAAATCAAATTTGTTGAGATATTTACATTAATGAAAAAAAGCCACTGTTAGTGTTAAATTTACTTTGTTATTTAAAGACTTTTCCATCGATAATAGCTATTGCCTGTTCTACTGCCAAAATTTTCGTTGAAATTCTAATGAGACATCGACATAGGAAAAAAGGATTGATCCAGGCCAGTAAGTTAGAGATTACTTGCTTCGCTTCATAACATTAAGGGGACTATGCATTTAGATGAGAGAAATCTATTAGGAATGCAATGTCTTTCCGTCCCCATAAAAGGGATTATAAAAAGCAGTTTGCGACAAAGGAATCCGTTATTGCAAGACACTTTTCACTTAATTCGATCCAATTTTATATATTTTGTGATTTCGTTAGGCATCACACCTGGAATCAAGGGGCTAGTTTGAGCGTTAAGTTTTGTTCGCTTTGCAAGTGACGGTTTGACTCATCTTCCTTGGCTACTTTCGTCCAAGAGGGGAGAGGGTAGTAGAGTAGCCTCCTCTCGTTGTGATTGAAGTCCAACGTAAAGCATTGAAAGAATACAGGAAAATAGTATGATCTCGAATCTAAATTGAAGGAGAATAGATTACGAGACCATAATCAAGTAAAAAAAAAAAATAAAAAAAAAAAAGGATTTATTGAATATCATAGAATGAAATAACTAGGAGTTTTAGATGGTAAAATTTTAACTTTATCCAATCAGAAGTAATAAATACATTTAAAGTAGTCATCTTAAACTTGCTTTTTCTACTACATTGTTCAATCATATTTCATTTCGAAGAAAGCCGCACGTTGTTCGCCGACTTAGGATCACGTACTGAAAATAGATCGCAAAGGACAGCGTTAAATTGGAAATTCGTATTTACGGTTTCGTGCTCTACTGTTTCTAAGCCGGGACACATTTCTATATTCACGGTTTGGGTTTAGAACCTGGGGGTCGAATAGGATTATTAAAAAAAAAAATCCTGAACTTTTCGAGGTGAAAAGAGGCGCGCCATATGAAGCTCGTCATTGGAGAAATTGGCTGGTGGCCCGGAGTCCGAACCACTATCCGAGCCACCACGCGTCGGAGCATGCATAGGCCTGGAATCCAGGCCTCCGTTTCCAGTCCCATTCTGTTCGTACATACAGATATATATAGAGAGAGATGTATACATATATAGAGAACAGAGAACTCAAGTCAGCACACAGACAAAGAGGGTGTGTTTTTACGTTACATAATTCAGTGCATTCTTATCCCAACTTTGTCTTCGATCTTTTGATTGTGCTTTTTAGGCTGGAATTGCTCTCAGATGTGAAGAAATAAAAGTTTGTTCTAAATTCGCTTTCTTCACTTCAGATTCAGACCACTATTCCAGCTTGTTGATTACAGAACTGGTATGGCTCTCTCTCTCTCTCTCTCGGTTTCTATTTCGGTGATCTGTGTTCAATTTAGTGTTTATCGAAATTGCATGAATCTCGATTATGGATTTACCCCCATTTTTTCAATGCGGAACATCAATAGAAATGCTCTATAGCCCCCTGATGTGAATAGATTTTGTGTTCTGTGGTTATGTTGAATTGGGAGGAATGGAAGGAGATAAGGATCAAGAGTGATTGAATAAAGAGAGGGGGTGGAATTGACGCAATGGGGGATCCAGGATCTTATATTGGCACGAAAGAGGAGCCCTGGGGAGCGGAGTTTTAAGGGTTTTTGGTGAAAATTTTGTTTTCGTAATTTTCATGTGTGATTCGCCTAACAGGTTCCTTGAGACGGTGACAGAATTTTCCAGGCTCTGCTTAGAATATAAGATCGCACTAAGAGAGGTGAAAGTCTCTTATAGTGAGAGAGAGGACGGTGAAAAGGGAATGGGGGGGAGGCAGCATGTGCGGTGGGTAAGGTACTGGTAGTTGAAGCTGCTGATGATTGGAGAAGAAAGCTTTCTGCAATAAGTTTTTAACAGACGTATGATGTCTAAAAAAAGCCTTCTAAATGAAAACTTTTAAAATTTGTTTTTACTTTGACGTGAAAAAGGAATGATCTAAAAAAAATTCCGTTCTGTTATGGTTTTGTAACTTACCTTGTTTAGTAATATTTAGAAGGCCTATGCAAACGAGGCCATTCAAGGGTCGTTGACACCATTGATTGAATTGAAACCAATCATTGATCTGGATTCGGATCTGCAGTCTCTCAGTTTCCATCATTCTGGTTGATATCTATTTTATTTTTAGCGTAATGATGTGATTATATTTAATGATGTGATTACATTTTGGTTTTGGCAATGTATCATCTGCCTGTTGGTGTCAAAACGGGTGGGCCGACTAAAACATGTTAAGCGTGTAGCTTGTGTTGAAGATAAGATTTAAATAGTATACATGTGGTTTTATCTTATTGTTTAAGCTTTGAAATCAAGTGGTCAAACATGTTACAGAAAGGTCTTAAGTTCAAGTCTTCACGTCGCCCATTTACTGAAAATTCTAGAGGCTTTAATGGAAAAAATAAAAAAGCACGTGTTGAAGATATGATTTTAAATGGTATACACGTGGTCTTAATTAACAGAGCTTGAGATCAAGTGATTCAATAGCCTTCTCGTGAAAACCTGGATTAGTGGGTCTGCTTGACCTGTAAGGAAGCCAATTGGCCCCTATCAGCCGGTTCAGGCCTCGGGATTTTCTACCGGGCTCAATAAGGGCCACCTGGCCCGGCTGCACTTCTCATTTTGACACCTCTGATCTACAGCCACACACCAAATTTCTAAAAACAAATTTAATAACGAAACTTTGTTTCTTTTCACTCTCTTTTACTGTTGTGTTATTGCATGTGACAGTTTTGCCTGTATTTGAAGTAACTTACTCGAATTTTTTATTTTTCTCGATTATGGATTGGAATTCTTTTCCCCTATAGAGTGCTTGGTATTTTATTGCAAGAAATTCTGTATTTAGACAAAGACCGCTTTTATCAAATGTGTAGGTACTTATCTCTTTTTTTAACATGATACACTTGCCTTTTGCCGAGTTCTTTTATCATCTTTTAGTGCATACACTTTTTGTTAGTGCTTTGCTTTTACTTTTGGGTTCAAAACTCGTGTATTCTTGTTATAATCAAACCTGTAGCAGACAAAATTGTGTTGGGCCAGGTATTTATATGAACATTTTTTGATACAATGATTTTTTATGGCTTTTAACCTCATGGACTTTTTTGCTGCAGTTCCTTGAAGGCTGGGCTTGATTTCATACTTGACTCGTGCAAATCAGAGACTCTTGACAAGCAAAGCCAAGATGTTGTAAAACAAGGATACCAAAACATTGCGCGTGACAAACAACTTGTCCCCATCAAAATTTCTGTAGTCAAATACAATTTAGAAGATGACGTCGAATCAACTCTTTATCAACGTTAAAGACCATGGTGTTACAGTAGATCCGCTGAAGAATAGAGTCAAATGTAATTATTGTGACAAAGTTGTTGGTGGCTTCAGTCGCCTTAAATATCACTTGGGAGGCATTCGGGGGGAGGTGACCCCTTGCTTAGAAGTTCCTGTTGATGTGAAGGAAATGTTCAGTAATGAGGTTTCTCTAAAGAAACAGGTAAACTTAAGCAAGGAAGTTGGAGAATTGTACTTCCCGCCCCTTCCATTGAGGAGGAATAGGAGCCCCCAGACAGATTCAATAAAGTGCAATATGACAAATCTCACCTACACAGAAGGTTCTTGGACTAAACAGCATCGTAATAAGGACTGTCAATCAGATAACAGCGTGACAGAAACTGTCCCTTCTCCCAGGGGACTTTCAGAGATGCCTGCCAGTAGCACAGGAGATTCATCATTGAACGAATCTAAAAAACGTATAGGTAGATTTTTTTATGAGACGGTGACTGATTTTAATGCTGTCAAATCACCTAGCTTCCTCACAATGATCAACACCACCCTTGGTGGTGGGCATGTAATTCCCAGCTGCGAGGAGTTAAAAGGGTGGATCCTCGAGGATGCGGTAAAAGAGATGCAAAATTATGTGAAGGAGATAAAAAATTCTTGGGAAATTACTGGTTGCAGCATCATATTAGATGGTTGGAAAGATGAGAAAGGTCGAGACCTTGTCAATGTTTTAGTGAATTGCCCAAAGGGTGCAGTTTATCTTAGATCGTCTGATATTTCAGCTTTTGTTGGGGACGTTGACACCATGTTATTGTTCCTCGACAGGGTTCTGAATGAAGTTGGGGTCGAGAATGTGGTTCAAATTATTACATATTCGACATCAGCCTTCATGAAAGAAGTGGGAAAGCAGCTGACACACAAGCATAGGCATGTTTTCTGGACAGTGAGTGCTTCTACCTGCTTCGAACTTATGTTAGCGAAATTCGAAAGTATGAGTTTCATTAGAGAGATATTGGAGAAGGCCAAAACGATTACAAGATTTGTTCAGAAACATCCGAGTGCCCTGAAACTTCTGAGAACTTATACTCGGGTAGATAACTTTTTAGAGCCTTCCAAGATTAGGTCGACAGTGCCCTACTTAACACTCGAGAATATTGTTTTGGAGAAGAAGGGTTTGAAAAACATGTTCGCTTCATCTGAGTGGAAAAACTCAGATCTTTCAGATTCCTTCGAGGGAAAAAGCGTCGCTTACTTGGTAGAAGATCCTACTTTCTGGAATGGGGCGCTAATGGTTTTGAAGGCAGCTATTCCTATAGCGCGGGTGTTATGCTTGATAAACAAGAACAATAAGCCTCAAATTGATCTTATATATGAAACAGTTGATCAAGCCAAGGAAACAATCAAAGAGGGGTTCAAAAACAATAAATGCCAGTACATGCCATTTTGGAAAGTAATCGACGAGATTTGGAATGAGCATCTCCACAACCCACTTCATTCTGCTGGTTACTATTTGAATCCGTTTCTATTTTATTCAAATGATTCCTACTCCGATCCGGAGGTTTCCTGTGGTATGTGCTATTGTGTCGTCAAGATGTCAAGTGATCACCGAAATCAAGATTTGATCATGGAGCAGGTTGATGAGTATTCAAAGGCAACGAGTGCTTTCAGTGAAGGAAGTGAACCTGAATGGCTATCAGATGTTTCGCAGCTTTCGCCAGGTTTCATCATTACATTTTCTGCTATTTGTTCCCATGTGCATCAGTGCATGTTAGGCCATGCTTAAAAAGTTCAATCATAAGAAGTAAGAGCATATAGGTTGTGTCTTAAATTTTCTCTAGAAAGATAGTTAAAGATTTAATTTCTGGCGAAGTGAGTTTTGTTGTGAAAAGAAGTAAACTTGAAAATTATATTTGAGATAATAACATAAAAGTAAATTTTACTTACTTTCAAATACAATAAATTTAATATAAATCATTTTTATTGGTCGAATTTGAAATAAAAGTGAGGTAAGAGTTAGTTTCATAATATGAAACTTCATTATATAACAACTAAGAAAAATGTGACGTCCAAACATTTTTTAAGCAAAAAGTTTCTTAAAAGAGTAGCTTGTACCTTTTTTTTTTAAAGCCTACCCAGACATGCTTTTAAGTTACAATATATCCTTACCTTTATACTCTAATGGCAGTACTCTGGTGGACGAAATACCAAGAAAAATACCCCCAGTTGCAACAACTGGCTATTCAAATTCTTAGCCAGACCTGTGACGGAGCATTGAAATTTAAGCTCAAAAGGAGTTTGGCCGAGATGCTACTCACCAAGGGAATGAATCTCATAGAACAACAGAAGTTAAGAGATCTGATGTTTGTGCATTACAATTTGCAGCTACAGATTTTTGAGTTGAGCGAGAGAAATTGCATCTCTGGCAATGAAATTGACACACCGGATGATTGGATGGTTGATGTAACGCAAGATGATGACGTGGTGAATAACTGTGAACCAGCATTGATGGACTAGGATTTCGGGGATACAGTTGATTCCAAGGCAAGCAGTGTGGTAGGGCGAGCGAGCAGGCTTTAGCCCAAAAGCTAAACCTGTAGTGGTTATATAATTCTTATCTATACTAGTCTGTTGGATATACTAAATGTATGATAAAACTGAGGGAGATTATGTAGCAGTAGTCTCTATGATGTGTGAGGTATTATGTTGTTTTCCTTTTATTTGTCTGTAAGATGATATATCAGTAGTTGACCTGGAAAGACCTTTATAATATGTTAACTATTTAGAATGACTGGTATTGTTCTTTTTGCGTAGCCAAGAGTGGATTGTTGGTACATTTTATGACCGACGTGGTATTCATCAAACGGAATAGTGCGTACAATTAAACACAAATCTTTTCCACATCATTTCTTTGCATTGAATATCTCAATTAGTTTAGTGTGTACAGATATCAGCGTATGTGCATCTCTGATCTTATTAGACTTTCTTGAGTCTAGACAGAGGGCATGCGTAAGCAAGAAACGATGATGTTCGATGGCTTAGGCATAAGATGCACGGGGCAAGGCAGTACTCTATTATTCACATTTCGGATCTAGATTAATACCGTAATTGGGATACAAAAAGCTGATTTCTAACCATATACCAGACATGACATATTAGTCCACATACACACAATTACTAAAACTCCCAGCACTTTATTTTACAATTTGGAGATTCGTATGAATGAGAGAGATGCGACTGATTCGAGACTTCAGTTTTCTGATCTGAAACCTGCAGTCGGCTCATCTGCCAGCTTAATGGCTGCACCAACTGTAACACCACAAATTTTATAAATCCAGAGCTCATAATAATTGAATTTTGCTAACAGAATAATTCAAACATTACTAACTTTTAAACGATTTTCCACAAACAAACTTCAATAAATGCAAGAAGGATAATACCTTGAAACCAAAATTTGATAATAATGTCAAATGTTCAATTAATCAAAAACACACTAAAAGACTCTTAAGTTCACTTGGTAACCATTGGCAAAGTAGTTCCATCAATTCGATACGCATCCGACACGACCCATTTTAGAATCTTTGAAAATTTGAGCTTCTTTTGAAAAACACTCAGTAACATACGTACAATTCTTATTCACCGTTTTCAGGTTTAGATTTTCATTAATTCAAACATAACATATCATACCAGAACATCACGTAAACTTGGATGAAATGATCGCTCAAGGAATTTACTATTTAGAACCCCTATATCCCATACGATTTACATTAATTGACTCAAAGGTCTACCTCAGAAGGATTTACTTAAAATTGACCTAAAAGTATCTGTACAATTCAGTATATAAACATTACGAAGAAATAATTTAGCCCCTGTTTGACACCCATTTTGGGTGTAAATTTTTGTTTGGAATAGTGATTGATGGAAGATTGTGTGGTTAAAAAGTAATGAGAATTTATGGGTTTATGTGTAATATTATTTTATTGATAAAATGTGTGGTTGAAATGAAGAATGAGAAATAGAATGAGAAAAGAAAATGGGTTTCAAACAGGGGCTTAAAAAGATAACAATAGTAAGAGTTATAATTATTTTCACATCTTACATGAACTTAGGGTATGTTGGTTGTCATAAAAAATTGTTTCCTAAAAAGGAAAATGTTTTCCTTGTTTTGATGAAAACAACAATCTACCTCCTAAAGAAGATGTTTTCCTAAAATAAAAATAAAATAAAATAAAAATA
>CAIGRB010092146.1:0-27768 GCA_903798255.1 Fraxinus quadrangulata | reverse complement strand
ATATTCAGGTATCCCAGTTTCGCCAGACTAAATCCTGGACCCCTAGCCACCAGCCCCTCAGCGACTCGAGGAGGTTAATCACGGGTTGTGTCCTTGTTGACTCCCAGGTTCCTGCATTGCTTATACTCTTGGTCCCAAAAGAGGTCTCCTTACTGCCTTCCACAATGCCTTGCCTTTGAGATAAATCCCTCTTTCAAGAATTGTGCCTTTTCTCTTCCATTTTACTTGAACAATGTATTGCTAACTTCTTGAGTGTCAATCATTTATTGGTACGTACTGAAAAAAAATTGTTTCGCTCTCCCGTGAAGAAAGAAGATTTGGGTTTAATTTCGACATATGGAAAATAAACATGGAAATGCAATTGAAGACAACAGAAATTACACACAACTCAAAAATTTGTATTAATTTATGAAGATAGACAAGCACTAATACGAATTGGAAATCAGTTGACACCAACATTTCCCATTTACAATCCCCTTATTTACAATTTTTAATCACTATTTTCATTTTGTATTCCCCTTACGTACTCCCTTCTATTTTATTAATTTTGGTCTCATGGACACAAAAATGATAGAAAATAGTTCTGGTCCACAATCAAATATATAGATATTTGGTATGACAAGTAACTAAGAAAATCAGATGAATGAATAAATACTTTTATGCGATGCGCAAAAAACATGTGTACCTCAGTGTTTAGAAACATCCTCAATGACTTGATAGGATATCTCGGATATTGAAGGGGGCAAATTTGAACCACCAAACTATCAATTTCTTCGAACCTCTTCATTTTTTTGCCGCTGTAACTTCATCATTTGACAATCAACGCTGTCATTTCTTGAGGATGAATGCCATTTAGTTGCCTTGCAACACAGAGAATTAATGGAGAAAACATATAGACAATACATGTTAATTGCATTGGCGTACATACTCCCAAATATAGTATCAGATGCATATCCACAAATCAACAGCAAATCTGTTCCTGATCCAATGAGTAATTTATAGAGGCTCCACTACACTTTTTCTTAGCAAATATATCAACACAGAGCCTATGTTTGGCTCATGTTTATAAAAACTCAAGCAACTTTTTATCAACAAATTTTGAGAGACCAAAAAGTACAACCCACATATCCACCACTCATTTTTTTTATCTATTTATAATTCAAAACCGTTTATAAATACTTCCCTAACATTTTTTAAAGTAACATAAGAGATTACAAAGTATATGGCACAATAACTCTTTAGATGCATTACTATAAAATTGATTCCATTATCCAAACCACCAACCAAAAGTCAGAGAATTACTAAAAACAAGACTTAGCCCTTGTTTGAGTCACATTAAAATTCTCATTCTCATTCTTCTACTCATTTTCAACCACACGTTCTTCAATGAAAAAACATTTTCCATCACGTCAATAACTTTTCCTTTTTTTTCAACCACAAATTCTTCATCAATCTATTATTCCAAATTACATTCTTCCAAAATAATGTGACTCAAACACACCCTTAATAAATATTGATATTTTAAAAGACTAAAATATTAAATCACACTTGAGCTTTATATGGATTTGAAGACTTTGATAAACTCTGATGTGAATAAAATTGGTTTGGTTGTGGCGGAGGCCATTTCATGATCTTTATGTGTGTATTTCGTGATTTGACTTGTACTGATACTCCAGACAGCTACGACATGTTAAATCAATTCCTTTTAGATTTATTGAAAAATTATTTGCCTTCGAAAATGAAACCAAAAGCCTTCCTTCCTGAGACTTCAATAATTGACACCGTAGCTTCACATAACCACCACAAGGAATTTACATATACCAACTTATTAAAATTAGCAAGTATCCAATATATTTCAACACATCAAACATAAATGCAAATTCATTCCCTAAACAACAAAATTACTGGAAAAATCCCTCAAAGTAAAACCTCAATAAAAATAGTAATTAAAATAAGTGAAGAATTAGCAACTTGCCCATAAAATAAATGCCACTGTTACTCATGTCAATCCACCATCCTATAGCTCTTTCACCAAGTATAAAATCTTCACTGCAAATTGGAAACTATGAAACTGGCCATATTTTACCAAATGATTCGGTAAAACAACTACTTGACTGGCTATATTTCACCAAATGGTTCACTAAAACAACTACTTGACTCACCAGATAGCACATGAAGCTCAGGCATATTATTATGCCATTGTTTAGGCTCCATTAAACTCAAATTTTAAGGAAAGATATATTTTGAAATAGTGATTTTTTGAATAACATGTTGTTAAAAAAGAAGGTNCCAAAAAGTACAACCCACATATCCACCACTCATTTTTTTTATCTATTTATAATTCAAAACCGTTTATAAATACTTCCCTAACATTTTTTAAAGTAACATAAGAGATTACAAAGTATATGGCACAATAACTCTTTAGATGCATTACTATAAAATTGATTCCATTATCCAAACCACCAACCAAAAGTCAGAGAATTACTAAAAACAAGACTTAGCCCTTGTTTGAGTCACATTAAAATTCTCATTCTCATTCTTCTACTCATTTTCAACCACACGTTCTTCAATGAAAAAACATTTTCCATCACGTCAATAACTTTTCCTTTTTTTTCAACCACAAATTCTTCATCAATCTATTATTCCAAATTACATTCTTCCAAAATAATGTGACTCAAACACACCCTTAATAAATATTGATATTTTAAAAGACTAAAATATTAAATCACACTTGAGCTTTATATGGATTTGAAGACTTTGATAAACTCTGATGTGAATAAAATTGGTTTGGTTGTGGCGGAGGCCATTTCATGATCTTTATGTGTGTATTTCGTGATTTGACTTGTACTGATACTCCAGACAGCTACGACATGTTAAATCAATTCCTTTTAGATTTATTGAAAAATTATTTGCCTTCGAAAATGAAACCAAAAGCCTTCCTTCCTGAGACTTCAATAATTGACACCGTAGCTTCACATAACCACCACAAGGAATTTACATATACCAACTTATTAAAATTAGCAAGTATCCAATATATTTCAACACATCAAACATAAATGCAAATTCATTCCCTAAACAACAAAATTACTGGAAAAATCCCTCAAAGTAAAACCTCAATAAAAATAGTAATTAAAATAAGTGAAGAATTAGCAACTTGCCCATAAAATAAATGCCACTGTTACTCATGTCAATCCACCATCCTATAGCTCTTTCACCAAGTATAAAATCTTCACTGCAAATTGGAAACTATGAAACTGGCCATATTTTACCAAATGATTCGGTAAAACAACTACTTGACTGGCTATATTTCACCAAATGGTTCACTAAAACAACTACTTGACTCACCAGATAGCACATGAAGCTCAGGCATATTATTATGCCATTGTTTAGGCTCCATTAAAATCAAATTTTAAGGAAAAATATATTTTGAAATAGTGATTTTTTGAATAACATGTTGTTAAAAAAGAAGGAAAATTTTTGGATTTACGCTTAATATTATTTTATTGGAGAATGTGTGGTTGAAAATAAGAGAGAAAAATGCATTTGAATAAAATGGAGCTCAAACATGGGCTAAATCGTCCAAATACATATAAAGAGTGCCTAGTGACACCAATTTTCTCATCAGAGTCAAACTCCAATAAAAGTAGGTTCAACACTGACTTTATAACTTATTAGGGCTCTCCTTCCACCGTCACAATGTAAATTTTAGCTTTCACGAGAATTAGAAAGAATAATATGATGACAATAAAAACTAAAGATAAAAAGAACAAAATGTTTATATGAATACACCAATACCTTGTGATTGATCAAGACCCACCAATACCGCATGATTAATTTGATGTTCAATAGCTGGGTTGCCACAACTTTCTTCGCCATTTACTCGATTCATTCACTGTAGACTTCACGCCTTTCAAATTTGTCTTTTCTAATTTCAATTTCTACAGTTGCAACATTTTTTTATAAACCGAACATAACTACCATCCCTGGCTCTTTTATTATCCTTAATAGCACCCTTTGCTGGTGGAAAAACATGCTCGCCTTCACAACAGTTGAAGTGACATTTTCTGTTTCAATGCCAATTTTTCTTTCCCTTTCAGAAGTATGCTTCACAATCTTCTTTTGTGTACATTGTCATTTGCTGCTTCAACCTTTTCACTTAGACCAAGCAAAGAAACCAATGTCTCTTTCCAATATCTAACCACGGCATCACTTGATGACTTTCCCCAATCTGTCAAATCATGAAGCCACTTAATGGTATCTACATTTTCCAACATTATGCCAGAATTTCTAGAAAGCCTTTCAAAGATGAGAGTGATCTCTAGCAGACGGATGCACGCCATCTGGAAAAAGAAGAAGAGTGAATATTAAACGTATTCAAGTCCAAATCCAGCAGAAAATGAGATCAGAAACCCAAATTACATTAGTGATCTCCAATTCTAATATTTTTTGTCGATGTGTCAATGATTAAAACTACAATGATGCCATCAGCTATGTTCCCAGGTCAAGGCGGAGAGTCTCCTAACAATAGGAAGAAAACTAATGGACGAGCAGGCAATTTCGCTTAGGACAGAAACTGAACCGAATCGATTACCCTTAAAGATAAAATTCTTACTGTAAAGAAGAGACCCACCCTAAGAGGTGCGAGGAAACTTCTTGCTCGAACTAGCCAACAAATAATTTCTTTTCTTTTCTTGTAGGTAGATGCCAAGAGAGAAGATACTCCCCTTTCTCTTCTAACTATATGAAAACCATACTTTTCCCCTATTTGATAGAGATTTTGTGAAAAGAAATTTCTTTAGAGAATTTGTGGTTTAAAAGTATAAGAAAGTTATGGATTCACGTGCGAAATTATTTTCTTGGGAAAATGTCTTATTGATAACGAGTTCAAGAAAAATGAGTTTTATAAAATGGCAAAATAGGAGCTTTGAAACTTAAGATACTGTAATATGTAGATACTTCCAAACAAGGTTGTCGGGATGTAATTTTGGATCACATAAGTGTAAGGATCTTGCAGGTCGAATGGTTGGATCGGATCGAGGATTCTAAGGTTCTTGGTGAATATTATGGTGTGTTTGAGCCACATTATTTTGACAGAATGTATTTTGGAATGGTAAATTGATGGAGAATGTGTGGTTGAAAAAGAAGGAAAAGTTATTGATGTGATGAAAGATATTATTTTATTGAAGAATATATGGTTGAAAATGAGTAGAAGAGTGAGAATGAAAATTTTAATGTGGCCCAAACAAGGGCTTAATTATTAATATACTAAAACATAGATAAATATAAATTATTCTTATAACAAATTAGTTACTATAACTAACTAAAACCAAGCTATATAATGCAACTACTTTATAAAGCGCTATTCTAGGTTGTGAATTGAAGCTTTCCATAGGTCCATCTCTATCTGGTTCCTCACCCTCCACCGGAACGCCTGCGGGTTAAAGAGATGGAACTACTGAAGTTGCTCCCTCTATTTCTGGAACTGTAAAAAGGTTGGGGGGCAATCACTTTTTAGATCATGGCTTGTAATTCTAGAGCCTTTCCCTTGACAACCGAGCGTGCCTTTGGGCAAAGTACATCCAAGCTAAAGCGGAAGAGATGCTCTTCGACATCCCAAAACCGTGTAGTGGCCTTCAACATGTTCCATGGTATCACCGCGTTATGAAGCGAAAAGAGAGGATGAAAGCAGAAGCAACTAAAGAGAATTTGAATACTGAATCGGTCAACAAGAAAGGTCGTGCTTTTGGCTTTATACTTGCAATTATCGTTTTAGCAGTGTTCCTTACTACAATCTTGCTAAAGGCCATGGTGGTGTAAGTTAGTTTCATTTTCTCCTTTCAAAAGCATTCTTTTGGGACTCGTACATACATAAAATCTTTAATCTTAGTCCTAAGAGGATGGTACAAAAACATGAAATGTAGAGAAAGCCATATAAAAACGTCATCTAAAAGTTGAACCAAATTAGAAATCAAAGTAGACTTCAATCTTAATTTATTTTTAAGAACAAAATTTTAATTGCAATTAATATTTATGTGACAAACTTATGAACACCAATCACCATGGATAATAACAAAAATTACACAAACATAAATCATATTAACAATCATAATATTATGAGCCTAAAAAATCGAGCCCACTTCTACGACTAATTTTCAACAAATCAATTAGATACAAAAACATGGAAAAAAGAAAAATAATAATACATACAGAATTGAAACGAGCGATCTCAAAAGTGATCAAACAAATATTAGAAAGAAAAAGAGTTAAAGAATATCAATAATTAAGGAATGTCACAGTTAATATCCACAAAAGGTGACATAAAATAGAGGATAACAATCTCTAGGTAAGAGATTCTAATTTTTCTTGTTATGTTTTGCTTTTTTATAGTTAAGTTTTACTTTAAAATGAAACTCTACTCAAGTGTCGAAAAAACTTAAAATATGAAAGATCATTAGGATAGTTAGAATTGCTATGATTGTTAAAACCCAACAATGTGATCATAAGATTCTAAAAATTTAAGACCCTAAAACATGATTTAAAAAATATGCTTCCAAAGAAACATATTACTCTCTCTAAATATGTTGAAAACAATTTTTCCTTAATTTTCGTATTTGATTCTTGCTTTCTTCTCATGCTAAAATACAACTTGCTTCCACGATTTTATAGCTTGTTCAGAAGTTCTATATTTGACCACTTTGGTGCCCTTACCAAAATAAATATCATAATTTCCCCTTGAAAAGAAGAGAACTATATCAAATATGAGAATGGTGCTCGGCATCTTCTGATTTGATTGACCACTTCCTGCCAAATTCCTTCCAAGTATGTGAATTAGGGTGGATGTCCTTGCATCTTAGATAGGGAAAAGATACTATAGGGTAGGGCAACTAAACTTTCAAATCCGGGGGCTTTGCCTTTCTCGCTTCCGTTTTATAGATTTTATTTGAAAGTTGTAGGAGCATACTTTCTTCTTTTCTTTTGTATTTGGGGATGCACCAGCACCTCCGCAGTTAAGTGAGTGAGCTTTCTTAGCGTATAATAAGAGGTGATGCAGTAAGGAAGTTAATGAGTGAACATCTTTCCGAACAAGGGAGACGGCGACGATTACGATCATCGGCGACACCTCTTCCATGACGTACCGAGGTTTGGGAAAACCATCTCCGATTCTTGGTTCCATCTGTCCTTGGGTCAAGCTAATGTTGTTCATTGGGAATTGAAGAGGGGAGAACGAGCAGACATCGAACGATTAATTTCTATTTATCATGTTGTTCATTGGGAATTGAAGAGGGGAGAACGAGCAGACATCGAACGACTAATATCTATTTCTTGTTATCGTGGAATTCGTCATCAAGATAGAGGAGCAGAGATAGATAGATATGAGCGACAACTTATGTTTCCTCGTATTTTGGGTGCATGAACTTTTGGGGGTGAAGAATTAAATACAGGTTGCTTCAAAAGTCTACCTTGGGAAGAAAACATTGCAACATCCAGGGGTGGACCCAAGATTAAGGTTCAAAGTAGGCGAGACAGAATTACATAAAATAATTTCAAATTAGACTTTGTTGGGGTTTGGGTTAAAAATTATGGGCTAAAATTATGTAGGCTTTTTTTTCAATGTCAAAAATTAAGGGTCCAGTGGGGCAATTGCACCCAGACCCTTAATGCGTCCGCCCCTGGCAACATCAGAGGCCTCTCACAACTTTTGCGACCTAGACTTTGGTACGTGGATACCCTTTGAGCAATTTGCACATAACAAAGAAGAAAGATGTAAACTTTGAAAGTTCTATAGAATGGAGTCCGACTGAACAGTCTCTTTTTATAGCATTTCGAATGCACATCCATCACACAAATTCATGAATTATCATACATTATTGCATAAGTGTTCTTTGTGAGTCCGTGACCTTCATTTAAGTCATCTTATAAACTTCATTTATTTGTAACCATGCATAAGATGTCGACAATAAAGAATTCATTCTCATGCGATAATCCTTAATATGGTTTAATTAACATAACATGCACATTCTCATTAATGAATTCCTTACTTAATTGGTCACAACATACATCATAAGCTAGCTGGAAACTAATGGAAGTTGGCGATCATACGTCATTAATTCGACAAAGTTCCTTCAACGTCATCCATAACTCAAGAACATTCATTATGGTACAACAGCAATGTATTTAAGATATTCGTGCTATAAATCATCCATGTATACCACAATTGAACATGAAATATCATAAACACACAAGTGATCTATGAGTTTCAAAATACTCATTATGTTGATTTATCACAATTACGTTTAATATCCATTCTTTTGACATGTTCTTTAAATATCTTTGGTGCCGTCCTTTTCATTAACGGGTCTACACTTATAACTTTGGTGCTTGTTCAATTGACACTTTCTGTTTCTAAACTTATTCTTTAACGGCCAAGAATTTCTCCATATGCTTTGCACCATCAGAATACTTTTTCCTAGAGAATAAAACAACTGCGGCTTATTGGCAAATACAGTCTAATGGGGACATAAGTGCGACAATAAGCAAAAGTTGGGGACCTTCATTGCAATTAAAATGTGTTGTAGCAAACAAAAACTATGGTGTGAACATAATTACATGTGGTTTAAAGGCAATTTCCCTTCAAAATGACCAAGTCTGCAAGTCAGTTCAGGTTTGCTAAAAGAACCGGTTTGAAAGTGACATGGTCAAAGACCACCATAACCGATCAAATAGCAGCCAACTCAGCAATTTTATTCACCCTCATTGGGCAGTTTTTGTGAAAAAGTCCGCCAACATAAATTTAAATTGGAAATGGACTATCAGGGCTCAAAATGCATTTTATTTGCTACAAGGATCGAGCTTTTGACCAATATACAAATTATAAATCGTACAAAATACTATTAACAAGTTGATTTTCATAAAATTGATTGTGACTTGTCATATAAAATCAAGTCTAAAACTATAAAAAACTAGAGAGAACTTATTTTAACTATAATTACTATGCTTAACCATACTTTATCACATTTCATAATCCGTCGGTTGAACCAATAATCCGGCGATCCGCCACTTCAACCGAGTCAATGTATAGGTGAAGTATGAAAGCACATTCTAAAGTCACTGCACATATAGTTTGGGGACCCAAATATTCACTGAATAATGGGTGGAAGCCAGGTCTAATTTTTACTTGTAATAAATACCTGAACTTATACAAGCGGAAAAGAGACGCGCGGTTTGAGCGCGTCATTGGAGAAACTAGCTGGTGGCCGAAAGTGCAAACCACCCTCCGAGCCACCACGCGTCATGGCATCCACAGGCTTGGACGGAAATCCAAGAATGAATTACTCTAATCCCAGACTCCAATTCCAGTCCCCACGCCGATCACACCCCAAAATACATACATAATCACATACATATAGAGAAGAGAGAGAACTCAAATCCGTATACAGTCAAAGAGCAGTAAAGGGAAGTGATTTTACGTTACATTTTCAGTGCATTCTTATCCCGACTTGTCTCCGTGCTTTCGACTGCACTTTTTAGGCTGGAATTGCTCTCAGATGTGAAAAATAGGTTTATTCTGAATTTTTTTTCTCTTCTTCGCTTCAGTTTCGGACCAGCCTTCCAGCTTGTTGATTAAAGAACTGGTATGGCTCCATTTTTCCCTCTTTTTTTGTTTCTGTTAAGTTCATTTGCTAATTTGGTGTATTCAATTAGGGTCTATTGAAATTGCACGAGTCTCGATTAGGGTTTTTTTAACTTTTTTTTTTTCAATGGGAAACATCAATAGAAATGCTCTGTAGCCCCCATGATGGATTGAGAACTGAGGGGAATAGAGGGAGATAAAGATCAATGGCGATTTCAAAGGGGTTCAGGATCGAGAGGCCTGGGGGAATGGGGGGTTTTAGGGGGTTTTGCTGAAATTTTTGGTGGTGGTAAATTTTCGTGTGCGAGGTTGCGGTATCGAAACTGGCTGGACCAAGCCTGGATCAGACGAACAAGCTCGGGTCATTTCTGCAGGTCCTCTCCCGCATGATCTGGTCACTAGGGCATAACCCTCGATTTACCCTCACACCAAAGCCTAGGAGCGGGCAGGTGTGGGCGCCCAAAAAAAAAAAAAAAAAAAAGTCCGGGTCATGGGTTGGTTACCTTGTGTAGGCATGCTTTGTCGGATACGGGTTTCAACAGACAAAATTACTCGATCCTATCCTGTCCTGCCCCCTTCTCGAGTGTTATTTTTTTATTTTATTATATATTTTACAATTTAAATAGTATTTTAAAAAAATATTAAATGAATAATTAGACATGGGCTGTAAATGAGTATTTTTTTTAATCTCACCTGATTATTATCTTATGTTTCAGCCTATTAGTAAGGGGAAAATTGAAAAATATAACGTGGATTTAACGAGCGGTGTGTGTTTTCTTGTGCCCTCTCTTAAAAAGTGGATGCGCTTGCTCTTTTTCTTTTTACGAAGCAAAAAGTTTTATATTTTGTGAACTCACGTCTAAAGCAAAGCAAGTCCTGTTTGACAATCATTATTTGGAAAAAATAATGGTTGTCAAACAGGGGCTAAATAAATTTGAAAAATTAAAGAGCCCACGACTCACAAAACTTCACTTCACTTGTATGAGATGTGGGCTTCCACGAATAGCCTCAAAATGAGAGCTTTGAGACGTTTTTTGTTCTTGCTTTGAGGCAGGCTCTAGTCAAGATATTTTAAACAATAATATGTGTTGCACTTTTAGTCCGATTATGTGATTATATTTTGATTTTGGTAAAGCATCACTTACCTATTGGTGTCAAAATGGGGTGAATCGACTAAAATCCGCTTGCCCTACTCGTAAAAAGTGGGGATCGAAGGTTAGCTTGACCTGTGAGGCGAGGCAGTCGCGCCTAGTCCTTTGAGGTACCCACCTGTGCGGGTATTTTTCTTTTTTTTTTTTTTTCATTTTTGACTAAAGTCCTTCAAAAAAAAAAAAACGAAATTAGAAAAAGGAAATTGGCAACAATTGGGCCTCATTCGGGCCTCCCCATTTTTGCCGGGCTCAGTAAGGCTGCCTGATTGGACCACACACTCGCACAAGGGCGGATGAAGGTGGCGTCCAAACCTACCCCCAGAGCTCTAATTTTTTTTAAGGAAATTTTTTTGCTACGGAGTTTTTTTGTTCTATGTATCAGCTTAGTAGATTTTTTTTTGTCCCCGGCTCTACCCCAATGACCAAAGTTCACATTTTAACACCTCTAGATCTACAACCATACACCATATCTTACAAAACGGTCTTTCTTTTATCTTTTTTTACCGCATTGTGTTCTTGCATGTGACAATTTTACTTGTATTTCAAGTAGCTTGCTCAAATTTTTGACTTTTCTCGATAATGGACTAGAATTTTTTCCACTATTGGCTGCTCAATATTTTGTTGCGAGAAATTTTATGTTGAATTAATGTTGTTCTTATCAATATTGTAGATCACGGTAGCTATCTCATATTTTTACATGTTATACTTGCCTTTTCGCTAGTTCTTCTATTCTTCTAATGCATACAATTTTTTCCCCAGGCTAATCCTATAAAATTTTCTGCAGTCAAATACAATTTTGAAGATGACTTCGAATGAACTCCTTATTAACGTCAAAGATCATGGTGTTACAGTAGATCTGCAGAAGAATAGAGTCAAATGTAATTATTGTGACAAAGTTGTTAGTGGCTTCAGTCGCCTCAAATACCACTTGGGAGGCATTCGGGGGGATGTGACCCCTTGCTTAGAAGTTCCATCTGATGTAAAGGAAATGTTCAATAATGAGCTTTCTCTAAAGAAACAGGTAAACTTAACCAAGGAAATTGGAGAATTGTACCACTCGAGCTTTCCATTGAAGAGGAATAAGAGCCCTCGGACGGAATCAATAAAGCGCAATATGATAGATCTCACCGAGACTGGGAGTTCTGGGACTAGACAGCATCTTAAAAGGGAAGGTCGATCAGATAACAGCGTGACAGAAACCATCCCTTCTCCTGAGAGAGTGGTTTCAGAGATACCTGCCAGTAGCACTAGAGATCCGTCATTGGACAAGGCTAAAAAAAGTATAGGTAGATATTTCTATGAGACGGCAACTGATTTTAATGTTGTTAAATCATGTAGCTTTCGCACAATGATTGATTTTACCTTTGGTCATGGGAAGATAATTCCCAGCTGTGAGGAGTTAAAAGGGTGGATCCTCGAGGATGCTGTAAAAGAGATGCAAAACTTTGTGAAGGATATAAGAACTTCATGGACAAGTACAGGTTGCAGCATTGTACTGGATGGTTGGGTAGATGAGAAAGGTCGAGACCTTGTGAATATTTTAGTGAATTGCCCCAAGGGTGCGGTTTATCTTAGATCATCCGATATTTCAGCTTTTGTTGGGGATGTTGATGCCATGTTATTGTTCCTTGAGAAGGTTCTGGAGGAAGTTGGGATCGAGAATGTGGTTCAAGTTATTACATATTCGACATCGCCCTTTATGAAAGAAGTGGGCGAGCAGCTGACAAACAAGCACAGACATGTTTTCTGGACAGTGAGTGCTTCTACCTGCTTAGAACTAATGTTAGTGAAATTTGAAAGTATGAGTTTCGTTAGAGATATATTGGAGAAGACCAGAAAGATAACAAGCTTCGTTCAGAACCACCCGAGTGCCCTGAAACTTCTGAGAGCTTATACTCGGGTAGATAACCTTGTAAAGCCTTCCAAAATTAGGTCGACAGAGCCCTACTTGACCCTTGAGAATATTGTTTTGGAGAAGAAGGGTTTGGAAAACATGTTCTCCTCATCTGATTGGAGAACCTCAGATCTGTCAGATTCCATCGATGGAAAAAATGTCGGTTACTTGGTGGCAGATCCTACCTTTTGGAATGGGGCGTTGGTGGTTTTGACAGCAGCTATTCCTATAGTACGGGTGTTATGCTTGATAAACAAGAACAATAAGCCTCAAATTGGTCTTATATACAAAACAATTGATCAAGCCAAGAAAACAATCAAAGAGGGGTTCAAAAACAAGGAAAGTAAGTATATGCCGTTCTGGACAGAAATAAACGAGATTTGGAACACGCATCTCCACAGCCCACTTCACTGTGCCGGATACAATTTAAATCCAACTATTTTTTACACAGATGGTTTCAAAAATGATTTAGAAGTTCGCCGTGGACTTTTTCTTTCTGTTATCAAGATGGATGGAGATAGCCGCGTTCAAGAGCTAATCATGACGCAGTTTCAAGATTATTTGAGGGCGGTGGATGCTTTTAGTGAGGGATCCAAATGCCTATCAGATATTTCACCAGGTTTCGTCATCTTAACTTCTACTATTTGTTTCTCGTGGCATGTTTGGCTATGTTTAAAAAGTTTAGTTTCTGTCTGGGCGCAATTTTTTTTCCAAGATTTGATTTTCCCATCACATCAAATGCCCCACCTGCTATATGGTAGACCTACTTTGAAAACACAAAGTTGATGAGAAAAATCCTTTATACCCTTTTTAAAAAGTATTTGCATTATTTGTACACATTTGAACTGGCCATCTGTAATTCATTGATTGATAAAAGGGCAAACTTGGCAATGAAAAATCAAAAGGATTAAATGATACAATTATGAGTCTGAATCATGTCAGATATAATAATGGAATAAAGAAATGAGATTTTTTAGTATAACGGTCAAATTTTTGCTTAAATTCCAACCAAAAAAAAAAAAATTTGGCCCAGAGTTTGTAAGAGCACGTCGTATGTCTAAAAAAAGTGACTTTTCGAGAAGATAAGCTTAGACATTAAATATTTTAGAAACTTCGCTTGTTAGTTGAATTATCCCAACTTTCAAATGCTAATGGCAGCACTCTGGTGGACAAATTTTGGAGAAAAATATCCTGAATTGCAACGAATTGCAACGCAAATTCTTAGCCAGAGTTGCGATGGTGCCTCGAAATTCAAGTTGAAAAGGAGTTTGGTCGAGTTGCTACTCACAAAGGGACGGAATTGTATAGAACAACAGACATTGAGGGATCTGACATTCGTCCATTATAATTTGCAGCTACAGAATTTTGAGACGAGCGAGAGCATATACTTCTCTGCCAATGAGATTGAACCAATGAATGATTGGATGGTCGACGAACCACAAAGTGGTGACAGTGAACCGGCAATGATGGGCTTCGATTAATTTTGGATCCAACTGATTGCAGAGTGAGTTGTGTTGAAGGGCCATTCGGCTTTAGCCCGAAAGAGTATCCCGTAAAAATTTCATAATTTGTATGAGTGCTTGACTTGGATAGACTTTTTTATAAGGTGACTATAGAATTAAATGTATTGTTCTTCACTAATTCTATGGTTTATCTGTGCAGTACGAAAAGTGTGTATGGGCATGTAATCATGTTGCATGTTGTTCGTAGGGCTTTAGTCATAACTTGCGCTGCAAATAATTTTTCGATCACAACAGACCAATCAAAAGGGCAAAATTAGCAAAATTTCTCTAATAATTTTACCCAATTTTTGTGGAACACCTTTGAATTTTTGAAATTCTTCTCTTATATACTTCTATGCAAATGTGTTACCATTTGGAGATTTTATAAGAAATAGATATGTGACTGATTTGAGACATGAGTTTACCGTCTGGTTCCTACACTCAACTCTGACGTCCAACTTAGTGGTTGCACGAACCATCTCTGTTTTCCTCTTCTAGTGGCACAAGATGATGCAATAACTCATGAAAAAAAAGTGCAAAAGTTCTCAGGTGGCAAGAAAATGATGAGTCTCTAAATTTTTCCATGGCTACCTAGTGTATCCATGGGGAAAAGCAAGAGGGGAGATTTACACCAGAATTACCCGAGTCTCCATAAATTAATCTCTTCTTAACAAAATCATAGATATAGCAAAAACATTCCAGATAACAAATACAAAATCAAAGTACACAAGATGTGATGATCATAATAGAGCATAAGCTTTAAAAGTCGAAGTTATTTTTTGTATCCTACTATCTTCAGATAACTTGCTTTTTCTAACTCTTGCTTTACATTAATTTGGAACTTATTTGCTGACAACATTTTAAGCTTAGTGAAATATGCTCTTACTCTGCTGATTGTAGAAAGTATAGCAGTAAATATATAAAGTGAAACCAAAGGAGGTAAAGCTTATAATATTGGTACTTTTATGTAATTTAATTACTAACTTCTGAAACAAACTCTCCAGGCCAGCCAGAAATGGCAGCATTTACCTTTCAATGCAAAATAAGGGACCGCGATTTACATTTTCTTACTTTTTAAGAAAGAAAAGTTACTTTTATGAAAAGATCTCATTGAAAATGACTTCCGAGAAAGAACTAGTCCTCAATAAGGTACTTCATGTGCTAAACATTTGCAAGAACCTGATTTCGGAATCTCTAATTAACAAGAATGACTTTAAACTTGTATTTGTATTAGACAAGTTCGTACTTACAAAAATTATATATATGTTGGTAAGGGTTATCTTAGTGAATGAATGTTCAAAATGAACGTCCTTATAATTGTACCAAAAAGCATTATGAATAAAAATTATAATTTCGTTTATATGCTTGAATTGTCTTGTTTATGGTATAGTCGATTAGGACACGTTAATTACAAATCTATGCGCAAACTTATGAATCAAAATTTAATTTCGATGTTTAAGATTGATCATAATCATAAATATAAAGTATGTGTTGAAGCAAAGTTTGTCAAAACACATTTTCACTCGGTCCAAAGGAATACGAAACCTTTAGAGTTAATATATAACGATATATATGATTTGAAATTCGTTCAAACTAAAGGGGGTAAGAAATACTTTATAACTTTCATTAATAATTGTATAAAATATTGTTATGCATTTCTACTATGAAGTAAAGACGAAGCCTTAGATGTATTCAAACATTATAAGACGAAAATTGATAATCAATTTGGTAAACGAATAAAAAATATTCGTAGTGATTGAGGTAATGACTACGGGGCACCATTTGAAAAATATTGTTCCGAACATGGAATTATTCATCAAACAACGGTACCTTATTCACCTCAATCGAATAGTATTGTCGAATGCAAAAATTGAACTCTCAATGAGATGATGAACTCAATGTTGATAAATTCGGGTCTACCTCAGAACTTGTGGATGGAAAGCTATTTTCTTGGCAAATAATTTTCTTAACAAGATACCCCTTAAGAAAATGGAAGAAACTTCATATGAATTATGGAAATGTCATCATCCTTCCTACCAACACTTAAAAGTGTGGGAGTGGTTGGCTAATGTTGAAGTACATAAACTTAAACAAGTGAAAATTGGTTTTAAGAAGATTGATTATATATTTATTAGATATGCCAATAATAGCAGTGCATATCATTTCTTTATACATAAAGCTGAGATATAAGATGTACATGAAGGAACCATAATTAAATCAAGAAATAGATCATTTTTCGAGAATTTTTTCTATGTAAAGACAAAGAAAATGCAAATTCAAATAAAGAACTTATGAAACTACAAGTGGTACTTCAAATGAGAAAGAATCAAAGCGTAGTAAAAGGGCTATAACATATGCTTCATTTTGCCCAGATTTTCTAACATACGTAGTATAAAATGATTCAAAAACTTTCGATGAAACAATGTTTACCGGAAGCACTACATTGGAAATAAGCTATAAATAGTGAGATAGATTCTATAATCCAAAATCATACTTAGGAGTATGTTGATTTACCTCCCGAAAATAAACCTTGAGGGCGTAAATGAATTTTCAAAAGAAAACTAAAACCAGATGGGTCCATTGATAAATATAAGGCTATCTTGATTGTCAAGGGATATAGCCAAAAGGAAGGGCTTGACTTCTTAGACATGACTAGAATCATTTCAGATAAGGTTGTTAATTATTGCCGCAATACATAACCTTAAAATTCATCAAATGAATGTAAAGACGACATTTCTAAATGGCGAGTTAGAAGAGGTGATATACATAAAACAACCCGAATGATTTGTTTCTCCAAATCACAAACAAAAAGTTTGTAAACTAGATAAGTGCTTTTATGTATTGAAACAAGCTCCTAAACAATGGTATCAAAAGTTTGACAAAACAATGCTCTCTAATGGATTTAAGATAAACGAGTGTGACAAGTGTGTATACATAAAACATACACTGAAAACCTATGTGATTGTATATCTATATGTAGACGAGATGTTAATAATGGGCAATAGTTACGAAATAATACTAAACACCAAGAGAATGTTAATTAAACATTTTGATATGAAAGACTTGGGTGTGACTGATGTGATATTAGGGATTAAGATCTCTAGAATATCGGAAAAAAATTATACTTTCTCAATCTCACTACATTGAGAGTGTACTTAAAAAAGTATAATGCACTTGAGAAAAGTACTACGAAAATTTCTATTGACACAAGTTTACACTTAATAAAAAATACGGGTGGATGTGTATCACAACTAAAGTATTCATGTGTTATATGCAGTCTAATGTTTATTACAAAGTGCACTCAACTAGATATAGAATTTGCTGTGAATAATTTAGTATATTCACAAGTAATTCAAGACATGATCATTGGAATGCTTTAACAAGAGTTCTTATATACTTGAAGTATACCTTAACCTATGAATTAAACTTCACAAAATATCTCGCGGTATTGTAAGGATATTGTGATGCTTATTGGAATCCGACATAAAAGATTCTAAGTCTACTAGTGGTTATATATTTACCATTCATGGAGCTGCTGTATCATGAAAGTCGACAAAGCAAATGTGTATAACTCGATCAGTGATTGAATCAAAGTTTATTGCAATGGACCAAGTTAGAAAAGAAGCAGAATGGCTTCGTAACTTCTTGGAAGATATTCCATGTTGACTTAAGCCGGTACCTGCAATAGGTATACATTGTGATAGTCAATCGAGTATTGGAATGACTTAAATCAGCATATATAATGGTAAGTCTAGACATATACATTGTAGATACAATACCATTAAACAACCAACCTCTAATGATATCATCTTCATTGATTATGTGAAGTCAAAGGAGAATATCGTGAATCCACTTACGAAAAGTTTATCGAGAGGTCAAGTACGTTGTCTATTGAAATAAATGTAACTAAAGCCTACTATGTAAGAATATTTGAAATGGCAACCCTACCTTGTTGACTGGAGATCCCAAAATCTTAGTTTAAGGGGACAACTAAGTTATGAAAATTCAATGAAGCGCTTGAGAAAATATTTTCTAACTCATTCCTATGATAATTAAAGTGCTTTTTGCAGAATGTTAAATGTTAAGATACACTTTTAATGATTCCTATATCTTGATTAAGTCAAGCGAAATATGACAGAATACTCTTAATAGGAACCTATGTAAGTGTGAAGTAGGGCCGCTTCAACGAAAATTATTCAAGGTTGAAATTTTCTAAACATTTATGAAAACCAAGAATGGTTCAATGTCAAAATGAACTACGTCATAAAAACTATGAACGATTTAGGAAAGACACATATGTGAGTATTATTGTCTTGGTTTACACCAATGGTTGAATGGTTCAAGACATCAGGTTCGCTAATTAGACAAGTAAATCTGATAGTATTTCATTAAAAAATGTTCAAATCCAGAAGCTACCTTATCTAATGCAGTGTTTTTCTGCTATCTCTACGATGCATCATATTTTTTGCATAGCATGAATATATTTGAATTTTTATTCATGTGAGAGATTGTTAGAATTTTGTTTAAAGATTGAAAATTTTGGCTAAGTATAAAACTTGAAAAGTAACTTTGTGTCAATTTTGACCAAATATTCAGACTTGATTCAATAGTCAAATTATAAATATAAACAGACTAACTTGTTCTACTCATCGAGTAGATTGTCATAGTATGTTTGAAATCTCAAAATCAATTTCGAATGAATGAGAAATTGGATCTAAAGTTGGAAATAAAAGAGTGTAAAACTGACCAGAAATTTGCCTAACTACACGCTCGCCTAGCTCTCAAGCGGTGAGATTGTCGCCCGAGCGACATGCAGACGAAAAAGTTTTTTTTAAACAGGTGTCATTGGTGCTCGAGTGAGAGGTCGTCGATAGACTAGCGACAACAACGGATGTTTTCCTTCGTGGAAGTTGATAAATTTTGGATCGTGACTCTTCATTTACAACCTCTCATCTTCTATAAAAATGACCATTTGGATGTCCATTATGCACCCCATATCATTTGCATTAAGCATTGCATCAAATTCTCATCATTTTGAAATTATTTTCTAGTAGAGGGAAAATTTTCGTTCAAATTCATTGTTGCGTGTGGTTTGAAGTGTTTCTACAACAAGTTGTATCCATTGTATTTTGAGAGACAAGTGTCGTAATTCATTAGTACTGTTGTGGGATAATTTTGTCTTAAGAAAAAGTGTTAATCACTTGCCTTAGATGTGCTTTCCTTCACTTTCTTTCTTTTCTTTTATAGTCTACATGGAGTTTAATTACGTTCATACGAATTAAACGTAATCATTACTTTATCATTCAAACAAACAACCATTTCCCTAAACATATTCACCAACAACAGCAAAACTTGATATTTTTCTCTTGGACAAGTTTCGAGCCTGGCCACGTCTCAAAATTTCAAGAATTCGTGGCAAATAACTCAAGCATTATAAGAAGTGGCTAGTTTTCGAGTCCATTACACCAAGGAACGAATCCGGACCAAACTACAAGTAGGGGCAAATACGTAAATAAAATTACACATAAATTTTATTTTACGTAATTTTTTTTTTCCTACCAAAAATTGAAGTGGGCTGGGGACTAGACCGAGTTACGACATCCGTCCTTGATTACATCCAAAATTTGTAGTTCGCTAAGACTCAGAATCCTAGAAAAAAAAAGAGAAATGGGTCTATTTTCATTTTCATTGAGACGGCCAAATGTTCTCCCAATATTTATGTCGTGCATTAAGTAGAAAATGAAACCATGAATTTTGTCAATTATGAGTTAACGTAGGCAAACATTATATCTGCAAATTAACTCATTTTTATGGAGCATTAGGATTAGGAAAAGCAAAAGCAAAAGTAAAATTGAGCATTAGGAAAGTGGTACATTTGCTTTTATTATGACGGCTATGCATTTGTGGACATTTAGTTGGTTTTATTATTCCATCCACCTGGTGATGGACAATCTAGTTCAAATAAAACTTTTGAACGTCTTTAGACCATGATATTTTATTTATAATTATATTCATGCTACAAGTTTTAATTGGTATATTACAATGTAATTACAATGAATGTTCTGGCCTTTTTTATTATCATATTTATATATTTTATTTTTTCATCGCATTCTCATATTTAACCTTCAATTAATCAACATATCATGACCAATGACAATTTCCATCCAAATATTTTGTTAATATGACTTGAAGTGACAAATAAACGTGTTGTCAAACCTCTGTAATTATTCATCTTTGTTTATTAAAAAATACGAGGGACAAATAAGCTTTTTTGTACCATCTAATAGATTTTCATAACAAAATCGCCATTAGAGTGAGATATGTTAAATAATGAGAGATTGATGATAAGGATGCAATAGAATAAGTTCAAGAAATAAGTACGACAATGAGCTAAGATTGATAACCTTCTTTAGAATTAAAATGTATATAAACGACATTTGTAAACTGCACTTATCCATCAATATATATGTGTAATAAAGTAATTGTCACATT
Source organism: Fraxinus quadrangulata (assembly GCA_903798255.1). NCBI lineage: Eukaryota > Viridiplantae > Streptophyta > Magnoliopsida > Lamiales > Oleaceae > Fraxinus > Fraxinus quadrangulata. Next base: position 7,098 of record CAIGRB010092146.1, on the reverse strand, counting down.
ATTTTACGAATTTGGGGTGCATATTGTAATTGTTGATGAGTAAGCACTACAAACAAGAAATAGTGTTATTTTTTTATTTTTAATGAAGAAATATTTATATTGAAGTAAAACATGTACACGTACAACACAATATTCAATACCTTTTTATCCTTCTCGTCAAGCATCACACAAATAATTAGTCATACATCTCAACTCAAACACAAGTGAAAGCAATGTACTTATAGGATGCAAGTGACCCTCGCCCTAATTTTTACTTATTTGCTTATAAGTAACTTTTTAAAGCTTTACCAAACGTGGACTTTGAGAAAAAGCCCTAGAAAGTTTTTGTAAAAATGCGACTGCTCCCACCATACTCTTAGCCCCATTTTTGAACCACATTAAAATTTTTATTTTCATTATGTTACTCATTTTCAACTATATATTCTTCAATAAAATAATATTTTTCATCACATCAATAATTTATTTTTTTCAATTATATATTTTTCGTCAATCTACTATTTCAAAATACATTTTTTCAAAATAACGTGGCTCAAGCACACCCATAAATTATAATAATAATTGAATTTCATTTCTCTCTCTCTCTCTCTCTCTCATAGCATAAACGAGTAATGNCCCCGCGCCGCCCCCACGGCCCCCAGTCCACTCCTTTCAGTCTCCTCCCAATTCGAATCCATTCCAAAAGAAGAACCCTGAAAATATCTCATTCTCTCTCATCTCTCTTCAAGGGTTGGAGGGTGGTTTTTTTCAGACGATCCAAAAGACTCAGTTCCAATCCCTGGCATGTCATTTTCTATCAATTTTCAGCTTTTGATCTTACTGCATTTTTCACAATTTTATATCAATTGAATCGCTAGTTTTTTCACGAGGTCGGTAAACACTAAACTGCATACGAAAGCGAAATGTATACCTCTATAAACTAGAATTTTCATTTGAATTCAGATTTGAAAACAGCTTTAGTATAACTGCATTCTAGTATTTGAATTTTGGGATTGGTAATAATGGCTTTCGAATCGGAATCACAGAAGAAGAGCTACAGCTTAATGGGAGGCATTTACAGAGTCATGATAGTACCCAAGGAGGAGCTGGAACTTCAATCTCATTCTCACGCGCATTCACTTTCGCTTATTAACAGGGAATTTCATCTCGAGCTTCCATTTCGTTTACCCAATATTGGAGAAGCCTTTCAGGTTTCTTTTTCATGGTTTTCCTCTTTCGAACCTTTCCCTTTTCAAGTATTGTTTTATTTCTTTTTGCTTTTATCTGCTGAAAAAGGTTGTATTATGTGATTACAATTATTTTCCTTCTTGGGTGTACTTCACCGTGTTACCAGTCATCAAGTTTTTCCTATTTTACCAATCAATTCTGCAGATCCGAGTATTTTCATTTATTTGGAACAATTGCAAAGACTTGGAACAATTGCAAAGACTGGTGATGGAAATCTTAAGAGAGATTATTTGAATGCTTTCCATAATATAGATTGTTACTTTGTCATAAAAAAATAAATATTTTGGGAAATTTGATTGAATTTTTTAATTTTTTTTAATTTTCCTTTCCATAGTTATGAGTTTTGATTGAACAGTTAATTTTCGATTCTATTAGGTTGTGAGCTTCTCTTGTTTACTAGAGGTTTTACCTAAAAGTATGTGCAGGGTTTTCACAGTATATAGAATTTGATATTGAATTGATTTTGATTTTCTCCTCCTAAGTCTCACTTACTCCCAATTTCTTTTCTACCTTCTTCCCCCTCTTCTTCTTTATATTCTCATGTGCTCTTATACTCGGTATGGTAGCCACTGGATTCCATTTTATTCAGTTTCTCAATCTGCATGACATTTCATTTGCTAAATATGAACCTGTTGCAAATCTTGAATGATTGGTGAATACCATCTTAATTGCCCATATGTAAAGTTTCAAGTGTAAATTATCTTACATGAGCGTCAATTTTGTTTGAAGTTCAAAATGGTGACAGCAACTGAAAAGAAAATTGATTTGCGTGTCTAAAAGTGAATAGAGTGCTTTGCTTTGGTTCAGGATATTCTGAGAAGTAGAGAAGCTGGTGAGTTCCTTAGTGGTGCTTTAGCAGGGGCCATGACCAAAGCCATTCTCGCTCCTCTTGAGACCATCAGGTTTTCTGTTTCCCCTTCCCTGATTCTGCTTCTAGTTGTTTTTGCTTACCCTATAAATGAAGCAATTTGCATTATACATTCATTTCGGAAATGTTATTTGATCAGTTTTTAAAGGAAAGTTCATGTCAGATCGTTCACAGTTGGAAGGTTAGAGGCAATATGTTGATGATTAAAAATTCAGGAATGCTTTCTCATGGTACATACTCCATTTTACTTGAAATGAGGCAGTTCTTTTCTGCAGTATGAATTTATATGGAGTTCCAAGCAAGCGTGATTGTTTAGACATACTTGCTGTCCCCTTCTGTCATGTTGAAACAAAAGCTGACTGATTAATATTAATTCATAGCATGCAGTATGTCAACTTCCGTTGGCTTAGAATCCATTTCTCTTTTTCAAAAACTTTTAATGCAATTTAATTTAATTTCTCTGTATTTACTTACTTCTTTGGAACTAAGTTCTTCCAGAATTTTTGATTCAATTCCAACATCAAAATGATGCTCTTACCCTCTTTAAATTGGCCTTTTCTAGCTTGTGTTTACTCGAAGCTCACTGATTTCACGGCAGTTTTATTGCTTGAGTGAATGCTATTGTCTTTGAGCCACCTAGGAAAATGTATATCACTAATGAAAAGTTGTTGGTCTTTGACATGTTATTGATTTGTGAGTGAATTATGTCACATGGATTCTATTTTCTTGTGGTAGGCTTAATTGTAAGGTGTCAGCACCTTGAACTCGGTTAAAATATTTGAAACCATACCCATTACTGAAGAATTATCTCATGATTCAAGCTTCCTTTTTGGTTTTTGATTTTTCGGTTGATGGGAGACATTATTTGAAGTGATTTTGGTCGTCGTATCGATTTAATTTATTTCATGCCTAATCTAATAATATGAAATTCTCAGGACGAGAATGGTGGTTGGTGTTGGGTCTAGAAACATTTATGGTAGTTTCATTCAGATTGTTGAACAGCATGGTTGGAAAGGCCTGTGGGCTGGAAACGCAATCAATATGCTGCGCATAGTTCCCTCCCAGGCAATTGAGCTTGGAACATTTGAGTGCGTCAAACGTACAATGATATCATTACAAGAGAATTGGAGTCAGACTGAACACCCACAGTGGCAAATTGGTCGTGTCAGTTTGAGCTTTTCTCTCTCATGGCTTTCTCCGGTTGCTATGGCTGGTGCAGCTGCTGGGATTGTTAGCACGCTTGTATGCCACCCTCTTGAAGTTTTAAAGGTATGCATGTTTGGAATTTGCTTTCTTGGAAGAAGTTGTTGGTTCCTCAATGATTGAAATATTCTATCAATGTTGAAATAAATGTTTTGTTTTGATTTGGTATGGTTTGACAGAGCTCGAATGGTCTGATGTTTAAATAGAATTGGGTCCCCAAGTGGCATCACAACTTGCTTTTAGAATTCTTACCTTCCGTGTGGCAAAATTTATAAATAATTTATAAGTGGTCAAACTTCATTTTCAAGTACACATTCCAATGGACCCATAAGTACTATCCATTTATTCATCGTTCATTTCTATCTATTTATAAATTGAATTGTTTATAACTTCTTTAACATTTAAATTTGGATAGTGAGAATTACACCAAAAATAGGGTAATTAGATTAGTTCTGTGGAGTGTAATGTTTTTGTTTTCTTAAGATGATATATTTTGAAAAGCCCCAAAAGAGAATGGAAGATGGTCCATTTTAATACAAAGGGAGTCTCTTTACTGATTCATATTTTATACGTGTATTTTATTGCTTGTTTTATGACTTGTCTTGGATTCATGTGTTACTCTCTGTATCATGGAGAGTTGTACTGCTCAGCCACTCTTTAAATATCTGATTCTATCCTTGCCTTATACAGGACAGATTGACTGTAAGACCTGAATGTTATCCGAGTCTAAGTATTGCAGTACACAAGATTTACGAGGATGGTGGTATTGGTGCTTTCTACTCTGGTATTTCACCCACATTGATCGGCATGCTCCCATATAGCACTTGTTACTACTTCATGTATGAGACAATGAAGAACTCATACTGTCTGGCAAAGAAGAAGAAATCTTTAACCCGTGCTGAGATGCTCTTATTAGGAGCTCTCTCTGGTGAGAATTTTCGCCACTGTTCCAACTTTTTCTTGCATATACTAGTTTTCCTTCATTGACATTGTGATACTTCCATTTCTTATATACACTAGTGGGTCAACTAATAACTCGTCAGGAAAATTGCACCCACGGTTCCTAAAGTTTGGAATCATTAGCACTTGGGCCCCCAACCTTCAATTTCCATAGCAAAGAATCCTTTTGAGAAGTTTTACCTTCATGTCTGAGCCCCTTCTCTCAACCCCCGTCTTCCCCACTCTCTGTCAAACTCTTGTGGAGCTGTGTAAAGCCAGATCTCTTCGAATTCGTGTATCTATTGGATGATTGGAGTTTTATTGAGTCTCGTTTTGGCTATAATTAACTTAACCGGTGATTGGAGGATTTCATAAACCCTAACTGCACAAAATGCGCTTCGGTCAACTATGGTGTGAACTTTGGAGTGGCTATAAAATTCGGATTATGCTATTTGTACATAATGATGTATATAATGGTGACATGGAAGAGACGGAGAAAAATAACTGAATTTCTCTCTCTCTCTCTCTCTTTCTTTTCCATGCCACCATTATGTACATGTAGCATCATCCATAAAATTAGGGGCATCACAGTTTCACCATTTGTTGCACCCTCAACTAAATTGGTTCTCAACATAACTCCCTGTTCCTCCGCCAACGGATTAATCTAGAATAGACAAGTTGTCTTTAGGAGCATTTAACAGCTTGATCAAGTACATGTTGATCACATCGCCGAACACTCTAATTTCTGATCTTGAAGCTTCAACTTGCACGATGGACTGCTTTGATTCAACATGGATTCTAATGTGGTTAACAAAATTTTAGCATCTTACTCTTTCTTTACTGTCTAGAGCTATCCAATTGTCCCCACCTCTGTAGAACATTTGAATAGTGACTACCAACCACCACGATCCCTCTTAATGACTGCTCACGTTTTTCAGGCTTGACGGCAAGCACGATAAGTTATCCTTTGGAGGTTGCAAGAAAACGGCTTATGGTAGGAGCTTTGCAAGGTAACTGTCCACCGCACATGGCAGCTGCATTTTCGGAAGTCGTTAAGAATGAAGGTATTAAGGGCCTTTACAGAGGATGGGCTGCAAGTTGCTTGAAAGTCATGCCTAACTCTGGTATCACATGGATGTTCTACGAAGCCTGGAAAGATATTTTGCTTGCAGAGAGACGTCCTTTATGAAAATCTTGCTGAATGTAAGGAATTCTGTGTTGAATGTCAACCCACAGCAAGCTACAAGGATCTGAAAGCCTGTACCAGCGGGTGGGAGAAGAGCTCTGGTGGTGTTGGTACCATATTAATGTGTACCAACACTTTTTTTTTTTTGAGTCGTAAACAATGTATAAATAGACCTTTTGATCCCCTGGAAATCAATCTGAAACTACATTCCTGTTGACTGTACTGTAATCCTGAATAAGAAAAATTATAGAAACGAAGTCCATTTGACTAGGTAATTGGTTGACAGGTATACAACTTGGAGTTTATTAACTGTCATTGGTTTTGCAACAGTTGAATTTATGAAAGGCTTGGTATGGAACATGTTGCCCCTTGTATCTTCAACAGATTGATAGTGGTGACGAAACTCTAGATTATGTATCAGTTTGTCTGGAACAATGTATCAGTTGAATTTACATTTGACGCTACTCATTACACTAAAAATTACATTATATTTGGGATATTATTAGAGCAACTTTTACAGCTTACAATTGGAGATGCCCTAAGAACTGTTGATAAATTGACATTATTACCCTCGATCGGTAATGCACAACAAATTTGAAACATTAACTCCCAACCTCATTTTCTTTTTCCAAATTTAGTCTAAAATTGTGAATTAAGAAAAGTGATTTTCTTTCCGATTTTTTAATTAATATTGCAGTTGCTCAAGTAATCAATAAACTGTGCCATTAAAACACTTGAGAGGCTTTGAAATTCAACACATTGAATAGATGAAATAGTGATAAATCGAGAAGTATGGAATTTCTGTGGATTCTTGGTTCCTAAGACCCGACCCGATCCATTTGACAAAATTTACAATTTATTATAGAATTATGCTAGGGGAACATAACCCTTCACATAAGGGTGTCCATAATGGATACCCAGCGCCCCTCTATTGGAGGGGGCACGGGTCCCACCTGTGCCCCCTCCAATAGGGGGGCAGGACCCGTGCCCCCTTCAATAGGGGGGCGTCGGTTGTCCATCATGGACACCCTTATGTGAAGGGTTATGTTTCTTTAGCATTTTCCTTTATTATACTACTACTACAAAAACCCTCAACTAAGATATGAACTTAAGCCCTATAATTTGAAGGTTCCAAATAAACAATATAGACAACTAAAATTACATTTCAATATGACATAAATAGTCATAAAAACCTATTCAAACCAAAACTTCCAAAGCATCATTTGCATCATAAACATTGCCCCGTTTTTTCAGAAATGAAGTTGCATAATTTAGGGACAAATTTGCACAATTCAGAACACCAAATTGACATAAGCTAGTACCCCAACCACGCAGAGGGTATTGGCTGAAACTTGTGTTCGGCAAGTGCCAATAAGTCGTAATAATCCGACTGATTAAAGCAGTCACGAAAATCTGTAAATAGCCTCTCAAACACCCTCCACTGAACTTTGTATGATCTTGAGTAGGGATATGACAGAAAAACCTACAGAAAGTTTAATTCTTGTATTAATGCAGAAGAAATTTTCGCATGAAGTAGATTAAAATGCATCAGAAGGGGAGGTATACACATAATAAAAATGAGAAAGATAGAATTGAAATGGAAAATATGAGAAAATTATAATTCAACTACCCTTCCACATGAGCAAACCTCACACCAGTGATTCAGGACTAAACTCTG
>CAIGRB010092117.1:69628-92668 GCA_903798255.1 Fraxinus quadrangulata | reverse complement strand
TAGTAAGCCATATGAGAAACACCCTTTCTTAACTAAATGTTGGTACAGTTTTTTATTTACTTATGATTTGTTAAAACATTAAAAAAATAGTGCGTGTGAAGGGAGTCGAACCCCATTCCTCGCGCATGTAGAGTAGTGCTCAACCATTTGAGCTGCGCTGCTTATCATTTGTTATCTATGCGCAAATGGTTATATATATTTAATATAAAAGCTTCCTTTAATCCTTTTTTTGGACGAATCCAGCACGGGCGACCGCCCCGGCTGGCCGGGTGCTGGGTCCGCCCCTGTCTGCCATTGGCAACAACAAGCCGCTGCCAGATCAATAGCAAGCTGCCATCGGCAACAGTTTACTGTTGTGTTTGCAGCCTCCAATAGGAATAATTTTTTTACTAGTTGTAAATTCTTGAATGTTGTGTCATCGTCTCAGTCTTTAATCTTCAATCAATTTATAAGATCTAACAATTATGAGAATTGAAAAATTACATAAACCTTATGTCTCATATGCTCACAATTTTTAATCTAATTGAAAAGAAAATTAAATCAAGATGATGGAGTCGTAATCCACCTATCTTGTTACAGACTCGAAATAACGAATTACATCAAGAACTTACTACAAATAGTTGGATCACAATTTAAAATAAACCAATCATTCAATCAACATATTACAAATTATTCCTAAACATCGTTCAACTAGAACATGCAATTAAGATTCAGAAATAACAAGTACGTGAACGATCTAAATTGCTCTAATACTAATTGTTGGAATGTGGAAGTAGAATTATCCTAAAATTTAAAAAAAATCTTTAATTCAAGAAACAAGAGTGTCTAGATGTCCATGTGTATGTTATATCAATAATAATGGATTCGAATTTTTACTTAAATCTGAATGTTAATTCTTAAATAAATTCTGAATCATGAACTTCTACTCTTTTGGATCACGAACTTTCAGCTTTTAATTGCAAGAACTTGATGTTTCAAACTTTCAAGTCTTCTATGGTAATTTTCAAAGTCAAGATTACACTTTTAATTAAATCAAGAAACAAATTCTTGAACCATACAATAAGAAAAATATTTTTTCTCACTTCTTTCTCTCTCTCCAATTTGAACACAACGCAATTATGTATTATGATTTGTTGTTGTACGATGTTTAGGCCAATCTAGTCTCTATTCATATAGATAAAGATGATCAAATATATATACTATAATAATTTCAATTTCAAATAGAATTCTTAATTAAAATTTAAATAGGAGTTTTAATTAAAGTCCACACCCAACTAGTTTATATTTAATTACATGTGTAGTCCTAGAACTTTAATTACAATTATAATTAAGTTTATAACTTTATAGAAATTATAATTAAGTACAAAACTTTATTGTAATTACAATTAAGCCCAAATTTTTTATTATAATTATAATTAAGTTCTAATACTTTATAGAGCTACCACAAGGACCGACGGGACATATAGTATCGAAACTCCAATAATTAAATCATGTCTCTCGACCTTAAACTAACCAATCTAATTATTAGTCTTTGTTTTGTTCCACTAAAAGCGAAATATTGTACTCTCGGAATATATAAGATCACACAAGTCAATAAATCTGTAATATTTTTACTTACCTACCGTATATGTATGTTATCCCTTTCCGAAATTCAATAATTAGGTACGAACATAAATTATCAGTTTGCCCATCTAATTATTCTCACTAATTTAAATACCATTTTTTTTCAACGATCATATGAACTATTCATATATATCAAATTTAGCCGTCGCTTAACATTTGTCTCAAATTTTAACCGTTCAACAAAAAATATTTAAGTAGTCACTCTACCCATTTTTCAGGGCGACGGTTTCCAACACGAATTCATATGCTCTACTTCGCTTATTCTCACGTTCCCAACTCACCAATATATTTGATTAATCAAATTGATCTCACCCATTGATAAATAAAAGAAACTATTAAAATCATGAAAAACATACATAGCCCCTTTCAAGGAATTTAGATGAAATACACAGCGATCATGTGAAATTTAATTCTCTGGACGGTTATGCTATAAAATTAAACTCGACATGTGATCCGTTCAATGCACTCCAAGTATTTTACTTTTAGCTAATTATGTAATAAGGACAAGTTACAAACCCAAATAATGAATCGACCAACACTACAACCTTCTAATATACGGTGCCACCCTTATACATAGGTTGTGAACAAATTATTTATAATCAAAATAAAAGTTGTGTCACAATATACTTTTCAACGTAAGTACCTAACTTATATTATCACAAGCGATCATAAGTACTTTAATTTTCATGCTCAATAATAAATAAATTCAACAAATAAATAAAACCACAATTTATTTATTATAAATTATTATTTTATCATAGGGAAATATAGTATATAGGCACACAACCCAACAAGGCACACTCGCTCAATGCTTGCCCTTCACATCCATCTTTCCCACGGCTTGCTTCATCATGTTCCGCATGCTTGCCAACATGATTTGTGGCCGAAAATATTTCCTATGAAAGAACGCACACCATTGACCTCCCACAACCAACAATGTATGTTCGCAATCCTGCTTTGATACCAACTTTTATGGACAGCAAGTTTGGCTATAGAGGTTTTACGTCTCAAGGCCGCATTTCCCTCATTCTTAGATCGACAAGCCCGAACAATTGACACACACACATGCTATGAGTAGGATGTTAGGAAAATACTTGCATACTATCTAGTTTTCTCTTTGGTAAAATAGGCCACATGTCTATCTGTTGTTGACCTTGTATTATCAAATAGGGAGATAAGCATTCTCATTGCATGACACCATGCCTTGGTCCTTTTAATTTTGTGCTTTAATGATACAATTGAGTTTGTGAATTGGCCTTCAAGTTGTGATGGAATTATAACAACACAAGATTTGATCAAAAAGGTTGGATCATCAAGTCTGTTGGATTCATCTTGTAATGTAGACTTAATGGGACTAACTCAATGTAATTTATGTTTAGATGCAGGAATGAAAATGACTACAGACATGGTTTCATTTAGATCAAAATTCAACCAAATTCTTTTACTCTAGCATCTTCTATGCTGCTACTGTTGTCTATGATTTCATGCCAGAGGATATAAGAATCGCTACTTGCGTACTAAGACTGCCCTTGGCTAACTCATTAGTGACAAACAATCAAGCCACTGGAGTTCAAAAACCATACTAAAATTGGATTTTGCTTTTCGGGTTGGTGGTGACTTAGTAGGAATTTTCCATGCACTTTTAGTATTCATGGTTTATAGAAAATGGGATAAGAAGAAGTAACATAATAGAATTCATGTGCAGTATACGAGGTTTATGAAGTCAAGGATTTCACTCAAAACAAGTGCCAATGGTTTTATATCACTGCGTTAAAACAAGCCACAAATGGATTCTTCCAAAGAAATGTGATAAGATAAGGTAGACGTGGAATTTTATACAAAGGTCCTTTCAGATGGGACTATAATTACCATCAAGTATATTCTTGATTTTGATACATAAGGAGATGACAAGTTTACAAATGAGGCACGGATCATAAGCAAGAAAAGACATGAAAATCTTCTTTCTCTTCGGGTTTTTGGTGTCACAAGTAGTCAATTTCAAGGCAAAATAAGATAGTATTTTGATGGTCTATGATGCCATTTTAAAGTGGTTCGGTCCATGGGCTCTGATGAAATTGGGCTAAGCCCACTTGTCGGTATTAAATTGGCCCCCGACAACTCAAAATGGAATATGACCAAACCCGAGCCCAATTATAGGTGATACATGTGCTGCTCTAGACCATTGATCACTTGCTGAGATCCAGGTGATGAATGATAGTATTTAAAGAGTCTGGGTGGTTACCCTAATCAGTTTTTTCATCTGGTTTTCTCTCTAAGTCTCTTCTCATTCCCTTTTCGTCAACTATGTGTTATCCTAGAAGCTTCTGGTTTTTACGGATTGAATCTAAGTGGTTTAAGTCTTTGTGATTCTTCGTTTAAGTGTTTAGAGTTGAGATCAGTTAGTTGATTCTTGGTCCATTGAAGTAGCTGCGGTTGTCTGTTCATTTTTTTAGGATTAGGGTTTGTGGTTGTATCGTTTTGTACAGAAAGGTACAATTTATTTCTAAGCCCAAACATAATCAATCCCTGATGTTGATGATCTTTTATTGATCGTTTGTGTTCTTGAGTATTTTGATTATGTTTCGAGTTGTATCAATGGTATCAAAGCCTTTTAGGTGGCTTAGTGTCCCTTCCTTCGTGATCTATTTGTGGAAAATTAATTTTCACAACCATATCTTAACAGATCTAACGATTGGAAGAAACCCTAGATCTTATAGTTCACAGATCGTGGTTTTCTATTGGTGATTCTTTGAGAGATATTGGTTCTTTGGTGATTATTGGTTAAATCTTGGTGAAAGGACTCAGATCTTGAACTTTCTTTTAATTGTTTTGGAAACACGTGGGTACTTTGTGGGTGTTACTCGAAGCTGGTGGTTAAATTTTTTCAACCCCAACTCTTTTGTTGTTGATCTTTAATACTGTACTTCCCCATGTTCCCTTATCTTGTTTCTTCTTATTTCATGTGTTTCTTGAATTGTGCCTTGACCTGGGGTCTTGTGCTTCACGAAATCCTAGTGAATTCGAACACATAGAAATTGGAGGAATTCTCTTCAGTCTGCGTTAACATCATTATTTTTTTCACTGTGATTATTAGCTCTTGAACTGTTTGATATTTCATTTTTTTTTTTTTGTGACACTGTGTATTGTGTAACATTTTATTTTTTGGAATATTTGTTCTTTGTTGTTGAACATTGACTTCAAAAAATTTCTTGTGTTGATTAAAAACTTTAAATGACGACTACCACATTTGAATTTGGAGCTTTTAATGGAAAATGAAATTTCCCCATTTGGCAGCAAAAAATGAAAAGGGTCTTTGTTCAACAAAAAGTTTCAAAGGCTATAACTAGTGATTTTCCTGCAACTATGACTATTGAACAAATAACTTGCCTAAACTTCTACTATTCTTCATTTGTCTGATCAAGTATTGAGAAAAGTAGGAAATTTTGATAATGCTAAAGCATTGTAGGACAAATTAGAAGAACTTTGTTTGGTTAAGTCATTACCTAATAAACTTTTCCTACTAGAGAGGTTTTTTAATTTTAAGATTATATGTCTAGAGATTTAGATGATAATCTTGATACTTTTAATAAGTTAGTACAAGATATTACTAATGTTGGAGCTAAAGTTTCTGAGGAATATAAGGTTGTTATTCTTCTTAATGCCATACCTGGGACATATAGAGATGTAAAGTCTGCCATTAAATATGACAGAGATACTTTGACTCCTAAAATTGTTATAAATTCTTTAAAAAGTAAAGAATAAGAACTTAAAATAGATAGAAATGGGAAGGAATCAGAGAGTTTGTTTGTGAGAGGTGGGTCCATTACAAGTCAAGGAATGGTCAAGGCAGTCAGAGTCATCGGGGGAATAATACTTCTAAAAAGAAAAGGAAATGGAGGTTTAGGTCAAAGTCTATAAATGGAAATAGGAAATGTTATGAGTGTGGAAAAATAGGACATTATATAAAAGACTGTTATAAGAAAAAGAATGAACAGAGAGAGATAAAAGTAGATGAGGAAAATGATGTTGAACCCTTAGATGATAGAACTGTAGATGTTTATGTTGTGACAAAATCTATTACTGATCCGAATATGTAGATAACAGTAATCAAAATTGTGAGTGGATTCTGGATTGAGGGTGCACTTTCCATATGAACTCTAGAAAACCTTGGTTAGAAAACTATAAGGATCTTGATGGAGGAATGGTGGTTATGGGCAACAATGTTGCTTGTAGAATTAAGGAAATTGGTAGTGTGACTTTGAAATTTTGACTTTGAAATTTGAAAATGGATACACATTTACTCTAGAAAGGGTAAGGTATGTCCTTGATTTGAATAGAAACTTAATTTCAATGGATAACCTAGATGACAAAGGCCTACAAGGAAGGATTGGAAATGGTTCTTTGAAAGTAATTAAGGGTACCTTAGTTATTTTCAAAGGTACTAAAAGAAATGATATATATGTCACTAGAGCCAGTGTTGTTCTGAGTCACATTGCTGAGTCCTCCAGTGCTGAGATTGATGCTACCTTGAAATGGCATAGCAGACTAGCACATGTTAGGCCATGTTTGATCCACCCAAATTTTTCATGGAAAATGGAAAAGAAATTTCATCTTCCACTTTAGGCATGTTTGATACACTTCTTTTTCTTGACAATTCATTTTCTGATTTTGGCTCACACAGTGGGAATTCCTTGTTTTTGATGAAAATCAATTCCCACCAATTTGGTGGGATTTGGTTTTCCAGTTGACTTTTTTTTTTAAATTTTTTTTTGGAATGAAAACAAATTATATCCCTAATTGTAACAAATTTTATCTATTTAATAGACATTCCACTTAAAATAAAGCCAAATGGATCCAAATTTTTAATATCTTCTACGTGAAAAATTATACTAATCAAACACAATTAATTGACAATTCCCAGGAAAATAATTCTAAGCAATTCAATTTTCTGGAATTCATTTTCTTTCCACCCAAATTTCACTCTTGCTATCAAACGGATCTTTAGTGAAAAATGCCTGCACATTTTAAATAAGAATGGGGCATTTGGTAAAGATATTGTTTCTAAGGTTCCTTATGTGAGTACTGCAACTTAGGTAAGCAATATAGGCTTCATTTTAATACTGGGAAGCATAAAACTGCATCTATCCTTGAATGTATACATTCTGACTTATGGGGCCCATCATTTACTACCACCCAAGGTGAAAATAGATATTTTTTCTTATCTCTGATTGATGATTTTTCAAGAAAAGTTTGGGTATTTCTCTTGAAACAAAAATCTGATAGTTTTGAAATGTTTAAAACTTAGAAAACTTTAATTGAAAATCAAGTTGATAAAAAGATCAAAATTTTTAGGACAGACAATGGTCTGAAATTTTATAATTCTAAATTTGATTAGTTTTGTAAAGATGATAGGATCCTCATGCATAAAATTGTTCCATATACCCCTCAACAAAATGGTGTTGCTAGATGATGAATATGACCATTTTAGATAAGGTAAGATGCATGATGATTAGTTTAGATGTTCCAAAAGTGCTATGAGATGAGGCTATTATGACAGCTGTATATATTGTAAATAGAACATCTATAGTTCCTTAGATGGGAAAACACCTGAGGAAGTGTGGTCAGTAAAACTATCTGATTATATTGTCTTGAGAAGTTTTGATTGTACTGCCTACTCTCACCAAAGTTTGGGCAAATTGAAGCCTAGGTCCCAAAAAGTCTATTCATGGGATATCTTGAAGGAGTGAAAGAGTACACACTTTGGTTAGGAAAAATAATGGATTTAATATGATGACCAATATAAATATGACATTTAATGAAGCTTATATGCCTTGTTTAAGTAAAAAAGTATTAAATGATGCCCCAGAGCGTGAGAAAGAGAAAGAGGCTAGGCTGTAAGTGAAATTCGATTACTCTCTTGAGCTTATAAATGAGGATCAGGCTGAAGGTGAAAATGGTGGAGAAAATGATGATACTTCATATTCACATGAACCTATTGAAGGCGGTGGTCATGAATCTGTAAGTGATTTGGATAATCCTTTGAATGATTATCAACTTGCCAGCGATAGGACTAGAAGGGAGATAAAAAAAACATGTTAGGATGAGTGCTTATTTGTCCCTTGTTGTCCTATCATATCAAGATTTGACCTTTAAAAAGCCTATATCTTATAAGAAAGCCCTGAGTCATCAATAGTCAAAAGAGTGGTTGCGGGCTATGGAAGAAGAAATGAAGTCCCTGTTGAAAAATAATACTTGGAAGTTAGTTTCCAAACCTGATTATAAATATTTAGTATACTGTAAATGGATCTATAGCATTAAGAAGGAAAATTCTTCTAAACGGCCCCTTAGATTTAAAGCCAACTAGTTGCCAAGGGATTTACCCAAAAGCTTAGTATTGATTACAATGAAATATTCTCCCTTAGTATATTAGAGTCATGCTTACTTTGGTTGCTCAATATGACTTAGAACTTGAACAACTTGATGTTAAAATTGTCTTCTTACATGGTGACTTAGATGAGATAATCTATATGAATTAGCAACAGGGTTTCATTGATACTAAAAGACCTAATCATGTTTATCTCTTAAAAAGGTCCTTGTGTGGTCTAAAACAATCACATAGGCAATGGTACAAGAGATTTGACAATTCCGTGTCATCCGTTGACTTTATAAGAAGTTATTTTGATCATTGTCATTATTTTAAAAAGAATGACAATAATTCTGTGATTGTTTATCTTCTTTTGTATGTTGTTGATAGGACAAAATATAAGTGATATTAATGACATTAAAGGAAATGTTGAATTTGAAATGAAAGATTTAGGTCATCCTAGAAGAATTTTAAGAATTGACATTAAAAGAAATAGAACACAAAAATCACTTCTTTTAACACAATCTAATTATGTGAAAAATGTATTATCCAAGTTTGCTATGCATCAATCCAAGTCTATTACTTTGCCTATTGCTTGTAATTTTAAATTGAGTAAAGATCAATGTCCTCATAACGAATCTGATATTAAATACATGCAAAAGATTCCATATGCTAATGTTGTAAGGTCTGCTATGTATACTATGGTGTGTACCAAACCTGATGTTGTACATGCTATAAGTATTTTGAGTGGACTTATGGTAAATCCTGACCCTGAACATTGGATTGCCTTAAAATGGCTATTAAGATACTTAAAAGGATCAGCTGATTTAGGTTTGCATTTTAAATCTTGTAAAGATGGAGTTATTTGAGATGATATATTGATTCTGATTATGCTGGTGATAGAAATAATAAAAAATCAACAACTTATATGTTTACTTTGTGTGATACATGCATAAGTTGGAAGTCTCAATTGTAGTCCATTGTTGTCTTATCTACCACAGAAGCTGAATATGTAACTGTTATTGAAACCATTAAAGAATCTTTATGGCTTAAAGATTTGTCATGTGAATTAAATGATTTGGTTGATCCTGTGGTAGTTTATTCTAATAGTCAGAGTGCCATCCATTTATGTAAAAATTATGCTTTTTATGAAAGAACTAAACACATAGGTGTTAAGATGCACTTCATTTGAGACATAATTAAAAAAGAGTCCATATTACTTGAAAAAATCCCAACAAAGGAGATATCGGAACCAAGGTACTTTCTCTCAACAAAGTTAAATCATACTTACAAATGTTAAGGATTGATACTCGGTAATTTTGTGTTGGTGCATGAACAAAATCAACTTGGTGCTGATGATCATAAAGAAACTGAGAAAGTTTTCTGAAGAGTTCATTTGTTAAATTTTGGTTTTTTGATCATTGGCATCAAGGGAAGATTTGATGGGTTGTGATGCCATTTTAAAGTGGTTTAGTCCATGGGCTATGATGAAATTGGGCTAAGCCCACTTGTCGGTATTAAATTGGTCATTGCCCGATAACTCAAAATGGAATAGGCCCAAACCCGAGCCCAATTATGGATGACACATGTGCTGCTCTGGACCATTGATCACTTGTTGATATCCACGGTGATGAATGCTAGTATTTAAGGAGCCTGAGTGGTTGCCCTAATCAGTTTTTTCATCTGATTTTCTGCGAGAAGCTTTTGGATTTTCTATTTGAGTCTCTTTTCATTCTCTTTTCGTCTACTGTGTGTTACCCTAACAACTTTTGGTTTTTAGAGGTTGAATATAAGTGATTTGAGTCTTTGTGATGCTTCGTTTGAGTGTTTAGAGTTGAGACCAGTTAGTTGTTTCTTGGTCCATTGAAGTAGCTGCAGTTGTTTGTTCATTTTTTTAGGATTAGGGTTTGTAGTTGTTTCGTTTTGTACAAAAGGGTACAATGTATTTCTGAGCCCAAACATAATCAATCCCTGATGTTGATGATCTTTTATTGATTATTAGTGTTTTTGAGTATTTTGATTCTATTTCGAGTTGTATCATATTTGATTTTATGTTTGATTTTATGTCAAATGGAAGACTTGATGATCATTTATTTAATAACAAGACTCGATTGTCCAGGCCTCAATGCAAGAACATAAATCTCGACATGGCAAAAAGGCTTGCTTGCTTGCATTATGAAATCAAACCCGCAATTTGTCATCGCAATATAAAGGCTACAAATATACTTCTAGATGATGACATTGAAAGCAAGTGGCAGATTTCGGATTGCTAAGCAAAGTACAGAAGACCAATCTCATCTAACTACAAGGGTGACGGGAACATATGGATATTCGACGTCGGAATATGCTATGCAAAAGCAACAAGACCAAACTTCTTGATATGAATAAATCAAAATTCACATTCATCATCTCTCTAAGATTTTGAATTTACTATTTCCGTAGCATCGTTCTCCCAAATCCAACTTCAAAATCCATCCGAGTGTGATTTTTGAGCAAATGAACCAAAATGTCCATAGTTCACTTTTTTTTCTTGCTTTTAAGTAATTATTTTATACTTGTCTATTTCTAATTTTTAGGAGTAATTTTTTTAAAAAAGACTTTTTTACTTGTAAGCAAAGCATTTAAGGTTAGCCAAACATGTGCATGCAACACGATCTCCCAGTGAGACGTACGCAAGGATAAAGTAATAATCGAAAAAACAAAATTTTAATTTTAATTTTTACTTTTTAATGATATCACTTTTTTATTCTAAGCATGTCCTTTGATATTAGACTCGTGATATCATAAGATACATGCTCCTTTCATAGTCATGTTTCTTAATAAATAAATAAAACTCTTTTAACAACAAATGATTGTATGGTATTAGACTCGACAGATCGTGAAAGTCGTTTCATTTTAAATAGATAGTTTTTCTCCAATAAAAATAGAACATCTTCTCAAGAATTTTATTTTATTTATTGTATTTGTATGCGTATTCAAGTTCTTGTGTACATTTTATATTTCTGGAGTTCTATTTTCGGAGAAAGAGTGTAAAATGCACAATATTATTGTAATTTTGAGTTCAACTTTACATCTCGAAAAATTGATTAGAACCCATTCATGATAGGACAAATTGTCTCTAGAAATAATAATTGAACTCGTTTTTGCATTGTCTTCAATCTAGACTTTGATTAATTTTCGTTAAAGATTATTTGTATTCAAAGAATTCGTTTTATCTAGTCATATTTGCATATTATAGAAAATTAGAAACATTTAATTTTGCTGCAAATATTTTCCAACAAATTCTAGTTTCAACGCATTATTTAGCTGTTCAAAATCAAAATAATAATAATAACAAAATAAAATAAAAAAATACGATCATTGGTGAAAATTTCAAAAAACTAAAATCTAAAGGCCCGTTTGCAATCACGGTATTCTTCAGAATTCAATGCTTCATGAAATTCTTCTCTAGTTGTCATGCTGCCTGGTACCAAACATGTATCAATAAGTTGGAAAATAAACTTATAATCGAAAAAGCTAAATGAAAGATTTTACAAGAGCAAATATGGTACTGAGTATTTTATCAAACATATGTATATCGAAAATTTTGATTTTTTGGACGAGATCACAACACAAGTATACGAGAATTCGAAAGAAAGTAAATTTCCAAGCACATCCTAAACGATATTTCCATATGCGCACAAAAGTACATTTTGATCAATCAACATCAAGTCGAGCATTTCTCCCAATGTACACAGAATGGCGAAAAAATTTGGAATCTTACCAACCAATCAGGGCCCGAATAAGGCCGACTATATCACCATTTAACAATGCCTTCAGAAATTTCAGCTTCTCAGGTGTATATGGTGGGTATCTTGCAGGAACATCCCCGGCAAAACTACGCTGTAACACTGCCTTCTTATGGCTGAAAGCATCGAATGAGAATTTCCCGTGGTAGGCTCCCATTCCACTTTCCCCGACTCCTCCAAATGGCAGAGAATGCTCGGCAAGCTGCAACAACAAGTTCCCTAATATAGTTAGTTGGGTTTCATTATTTAACTCAAAACATATTTTTCATACTGAGGTTCCATTTTCAATCTTCATTACAGTTAGAGATGTTCCTACGCAAAAATAAAAAAAGGGACGGGACTTTTTTCCAAGAAAGGGTGGTAACACTACTACTTTTCCTAAAAGTAAGTAATGACATATTTGAAAAAGTAAATTTTTGGACTAAAAACTATTTTTTACTTGTATTCTGATATAGTCACAATTCATATAAGCACGAAGACGAGTTGGCATGACTTAAAGCAAAGCTTTTGATATGTTTTATAGCTACGGGATGAAAATTTTTACATGTAGAATGGTGTCGTTGACGACCAAACCCCCTGCTGAGACGTTTGTAATGAACTGCTCCTTAAGCCTTTTGTCGTTCGTAAACAAATATGCAGCAAGTGGCTTCTCTCTAGCATTAATCAGATCAATACTGTCTTCAACTTTGTAGACCTTTCAGGGAAAAGGAAAGCAAAAACAGTATACACTAGTAATTAAAAGCAAAAGTCGAAAGGAGAAATCACCAAATAATCAACTAAGTTTTACCGTCAAGATAGGAAGTAAAGGACCAAATATCTCCTCATTCATGACCAGAGAATCTCCTGGGACTTCCAACATAATAGTGGGAGCAATTTTTCTGCCCGGATTGATAAAAAATATAATGATAGAATAGAATTAATTACAACTCTTTTTAAATTAAGAAATTTTTTAAAGAAAAATCACGTGTATAAACTCACAGATTGGTTTTATCCCGTTGGCCACCATGAACTATCTTCCCAGATACCTTCTCGTCGTCCAATAAGTTTGTTAAGCGGGTAAAGTGATTGGAATTCACTATGCGTGACAGGTCTTCTGATTTTAGAGGATCCTTTCCATAGAATGCCTCCAGTTCAGATTTCAGAGCATCTACCTGATTTGAGAATTTGCATGAGAAAACAAAAACGAGAATAATGTACATTAAGTGGCTCTTCAATCAGACAAGAAAACTCACCAACTGAGAAGCATTATCTTTTGTGGTTATCAAATAATCGGGAGAAACACAAGCTTGTCCATTATTGCAGCCCCACTTGCCTCCAATAATCCGTCTTGCTGCAACCTTTCAAATGCAAAATAAGTTTTGATTACACTGTCAGCATGGTTGACGAAGCTCAGAAAAAAGGTAACTTCTGATAAACCTCAAACATGTAAATCTTAAAAATGCTCTTATAAACAAACAATCTAGGTGTGGCTTCATAAGAATGTTGAATATGCAAGATTATGATTAGAAGATAAAAAACAGTCTTTACTTTTAAGTTGATGTTTTTGTCAACAACTACAGGTGATTTGCCACCAAGCTCCAAAACTACTGGAGTAAGATGCTTTGCAGCGGCAGTCAACACAATGCGTCCTGCCTTGCCATTTCCTACAAGATTGCTTGTTCGAGAATCAAAATCAGAAATCTACGTGCGGGTAAAGAACAAAGTTCAAAAACATTTACTTTCTCTTAACTAGTAAAATTTCATTAATAAAAGTAGGGGCTGCACTATGATTAGCTCATGAAAACATCTTCGCATATAACCAAAAAAGGATAGTAGAGTTGAAAAAATATATACTGTCAACATCAACAGGGGCTGACTTTGAATCTCAGTTTTCCAGAAAATTCCACACCCATAGAAGAAGTTAATTGAGAGTTATAGCTGAACATGCTTGTTAAAGTAAATTTTTGCCTGAATTATAAAATCCAGCATAAAGCAAATGAGTTAGTCTAAATTTAGCCTGCTGCTGCCGGGCTTCTTTCGCTATTGTTAATTCTTTTATGGAAAGGAGAAAGAGTATTCCGACTCCAAGATATTACTGTAAAGAGGACTCTACCGCATGCTTCTAGCATTGATGTAATACGGGGTGAAAAAACAAGGACAGGTCATGGCATTGATTATAAGGAAATTGAAAAGTCACAAGAGTGCTCAAGCATAGGAAACCACTTTCATCAAGATTTATTCCAGCCTATTTTCACAAAGTATATACTTTATCAAGCATCAAATTAAGCGATAATAATTGACAGCTTAGCATATCCACCCCTGTAGCTTTAAAATCTCTCCATTGAAGCTAAATCCCACTTATCACTCAAATTGGCCACGTCCACACAAGCATGTGCATGGAAGAGCCATTGGAGGCTACAACAACCTGATCTACAGTCTCATACGTGAATAGACAGAATTTCATTAATTCATCACTTGAGACCAAGGTCATTATAAGTTTAAGAAGTTTTTTCCCTCCCCGTCAAAGATATTTTCAGCAAAACTAGGCCGCTGTTTGATGGCCATTATTTTGAGAAAATTGAGTTTTGAATAGTTATTTTTTTCTTTTGGAGAATGTGTGGTTAAAAAGTAGGAAAAAATTTTGAGTTTGTGTGAAAAATATTTAATTGTGTAAACGTGTGGTTGAAAATGAGTACGAGAATTAAAGAGTTTTGAAATAATGGTTGTCACGAAGAGGCTAAATGTCTTATGGCAGCAATACTATTCAAATGTCACGTGCATTATTTGACCAAAATCTTTCCTCCAAAGGCCGTTAATTTTTTTACAGTTGTACTAGGAATAACTGGATGTAAAATAGATGGAACTATGATATTTCAAGTGCTTCAATTTGGTGATAATTCGTCTATGACATATCTAGACGAAAGTTTTCAATCTTGTCCATGAAAACGTGAGATCTATGCTGCGTATTCCAACTGAGATTAAAAATTGAAAAAAAACCTCTGCATTTGTTTGTATGTAAAAAACAGGAATGATAATTATTCATCCCAACTAAGGATATTATCAAGATATTACGTGGATTCGTGAAGACCAAGGTGAAATTCATGAATACCTGTATAAAATATTTTATCCCACTTTTGCTCCAGTAATGCAGTTGTTTCAGGTACGGCACCCTCAACAACTTTTACTGCAGAGGTAATATACTCCCCTAAAAGTTTTGAAAGCACCACGGATGTGGCGAGGGCAATTTCCGAAGGTTTCAAAACTACAGCATTACCAGCTGCAATAGCTCCAATGACTGGATCAAGAGATAATACTGGACAAAACAAAAAATAATCGCAATTTAAAAAAATTTCATCAGTAACAGGGTTATAACATTAAGCAAGATGATGAGGAACAAATTCATTATACATCAATAAATCACGAAAGGTATTGCAAAAGGAGAATGTCTAATAGTTGCGTCGATGAAAATTTTCTGTACGGATATCATTCTTCAATTTCTGAATTATAGCTGAAACTTGTTTTATGTGAAGCAGGAAATAAAACAATGAAAGAAGCTCAAAACCAGGAATCAACTTACAAAAAGGAAAGTTCCAAGTCGATATGACTAATGTAACACCCAATGGTTCTGAAACTATTTCCCCTGATGAGGGGAAAGTGGTTAACGACGTTTTCACCTACCATTACAAGTAATTAGCATCATACAACCCTTGTGTGACTAACGAACAATAGAATTCAAAAGTACCTTTCTGGTTTCATCCATCTTTTTAGTTGCTTCAATGCAAGCTGGCATGATGATTTCATTGAAGCAATCTGTATTCATAAATGATAATAATTAATAAATGCGTAAAAAAACAAATAATAATCAAAGAAACTACATATTGGAGCTGGGAGCATATCATATGCAAACTTCCCACGAATAAAGATCCACAAGAAGATAACTTGGGCCAACTTTCAGTAGAGTACGACACGAACGTGCGTAATGAAAATATAAGTTCCTAACCTATGTCATGCCTGGCTGGTGACTATTCTTAATTCATGATGATATACTCCTAACATCTCGGAACCTAATTGATCCATCACGATCAAAAATTAAATCCAAAGATACTACACATTAATCTGGTAAACAAACAATAATCCAATCAAATCTATTTAATAAACAAAAATATCCAGACAGACCAATAACATTAGCCACTTATTCGACATTTGATAAACCTCTGCAGTTGGGTATTAAATGCTTTTAGCTGCTAACTGGACAAAATTCTTCATGTCCATTGAATGCTCTAAATTGATAGCTGTGCAGACAACATTCCACTTGGGAACATACTAAATCTTAATAAATGAACAAACATAGGATGGAAAGAGTAATTTGAACATGAAACACAACAAATTTTCCTGTACTTGGGATTTTATCTATTTATCTGTCATTAAAAGACGTAATACTGTAAATGTGTATCAAATGATGCAGCATAAGGCAAACAACATATAACTCAAAATCTGAGGAAAACATTATATAAAGTCAATTTTGTAGGTCAACTATCGATCTCGCAACCAGTTGGACTAGGTTAATTTCAGTAGTTTTACCAATCACCCCAATCAAGAAACATATGTATTTAGTAAAGAGTAATGTTATTTATCCCCATTGGGGCTGAATCCCAGTCTATGTGGCAATTACATGGCATTAAATGATATATTCATTTAAATATAAAGTCACATGACTCATTTAATTGAGTCTATCATTTAATGTCATGTAATTGCCACATAGATTGTGGTTAACTTCAGTGGGGATGAATAGCATTACTCTTTAGTAAAAAAGAACATACAAAATATTGTTGCAGATTCAAAATCCACGTCAGAAGTCGGGGGCTCCCCTCACTTGGCCAAAAGAGTTCGTCTGTCAAAGGGTGTAGATAGGTCTACTCAGCACCGTGGCCCAGTACCCATCAATAGAGGTCAGAATCGTACGTTATATGATAACATCATCATGACATAAAAAATGGAGTACTCCCTCTTGACGGCCTCCACAACCAACTAATCAGGACGATGACATGATGATCTAGGCACCATCATGACTCCACCATAGTCGAACTCAACGACCAATCAATTTTTGTCAAATGGGTGGCAGCACACTGTCCTAGGTCGGAAAATTGTAGCTTGACAAGAGTAGAACAACATGTTTGAGCGCATCAGCCTATATAAAGAGTTTATATAAAGGGGTGAAAGAAAGGTGTCGGACGTGTTCATTTAGTTTAAGTCCGTAAAACTTGATCAAAGAGTGCCACGTCATTTTTTTTAACATCAACACAAAATTACAACCCAAAAAACAATTTCAACAAATTAGAAAAAAAAAAAAAAAGAAAGAAAGAAAGAAATAAAACATCCTAAATATCTTTTCAACAAATACAGAGCATTTTTTTAATACAGGTTCAAAAAAGACGAAAAGATAGTCAAAGGACTCAAAATGGTCGAACTAACCTCGTATACGAATGATTCGTGATCGGGTTTATTAAGGTCACAACGGAGAGCTTCAGCTATCTCTTTCTCATGGTGATCGGCTATTTTCAACAGGGCCCTCAACTGGGATGCTCTCCACTCGTAACTCTTCGTTTTCCCACTCACATAGGTCCCCCGAAGCTCCTTCATCATCCCCTCCACATCCAACGCCATTCTTTGTGTATCTATTCGTATGTATATATGCGTTTTGTATATATCATATAGATGTGACTTTAGACTTTTGGAAGTGCAGATGGGTATGGTTGTGGGTTGCGTGTATCTGTACGTATAGATAGTCGATGCGAGATGGCCGACTACGAGAAGATTATACAAAGAATTAAACTACAATGCACAGAATTACAGATAGACTCCGTGTAGATGCAGGAGATACAGAGACTAACCGTAATATTCAATTAGTGGGCATTGCTACAAGTACCTCCCTCACAATATGGGCTCGCTGCCAATAAAAAAATCGTGGACTTGTTAGGGAACTGTGTAGCAAAACTCTCAATTAGGTAACTGACTCCCACGTCATTCAATTTGGAAACAATGTATTTTCTATTTTGAATTTTGAATTAAATTACTCCTTTAAAGTTTCTGGGATTCGATGGTTGTTTTAAATTTCGTCAACATAAATTTTAATTTATTTATTTATTTTAAAATTTTAGAAGAGGCAAAATTGTGTGAAAACTTGTAGACAAAAAAAGGGATCAATCAGAATCAAGAAAAAAAAATGAAATTAGTGATTCAAGAATTTGAGGACGAGAGAGCATATGACTTTTAATACACTAGTGGGAACCTCCTTTTATTTCATCGAGATGATCCTTCAAATTAGACAAAATCTCCTTTTTGTCCTTCTCTACTGTGCGATTTTTTATTTGTTGATCTGATTGCGAATCATTCTTCAACCTGCTTTTAGTTGAGAATCTATTCGAATAGAACGAATCAAATATTATGCAACCTAAATATATTGGCACATCTCTATTATGGTTTGTTTACCCATTGGGAGACAGCTAAAAGTTTCCATTAGAAGAAGCAGATTTTTGGGATCCTTTTTCAAGCAAAAATGAAACGACTCAACTGCTTATGCAACCTAGATCTAGTCAAATCTATGTAATAGTTAGTTCTTTACGTAATAAGGTTTAGGTATAGAGCTTTGCATGGTTTTTAAAAGGAACATTTGTACTTTTCATCCTCAACCTTTGCAAGTTATTACTAATTTATCCTCTATTTTATTTTTTAACATCAGATTTCCACAACTTTTCACTTAATTGCAAATCACGATCCTATTAAAAGATTCCTTCTAATTTGACCGTTAAAGTCACGCAGAAAGATAACTTCACCATTCACTTTAAATAAAAAAAATCAAATAACAAAAAATATTTAATACAGACCCCAAGAATAGGACGATAACAAAAAGACCCACCTAATCTCAAAACTCATTCATCTTCTTCCCTCCAACAAAAAGACCCAATGCGTTGATGGTAGTGAAGGTCCGTCGTCATGGATGGTTGATGGAGGTGATTAGTGACAGTGGCTTATAGCGGAGGAAAGAAAATGAATGAATTTAGGGACTAGGCGAGTCTTTTTGTTATTGTCCTGTTGTTGGGATTTGTGTGAGTTTATTTATTAATATTTTTTGGTTTTTCCTTTTTGTTTATTTAGGACATGTTTGGATCGAATTAAAATTTAATTTTAATCTAAGTCTAAGTCAAATAATCAATATTAACTACATATCATATTTTTTCAACCACACATTTCAAAAACTTCTATCGCAATCCACTAAAAATCTAATTTTAATCATCATCAGACACCCTCTTAAAGTGAAGGGTGAAGTTATCTTTTTCCGCTATCTTAACGGCTAAATAGGAATGAATATCAACATGAACATGATTACAAGTGAAAGATTGATGATGTCTGATGCTAAAAACGATTGAGGGTAAATTAGTAACACTTGTAAAAGGTTTGGGATGAAAAGTGCAAATTTCCATTTTAAAAAATAAGAAAGCCCGTTTAACAAAGCTTTTATAAATGATTAGGGTTTATATGGCATAATTTTTGTTTTTACTTTTGGTTCCAGTAGAAGAACGTCCTACGAGCATATCTAAAAACACTCTATTTTTGAAGAACAAATTTTACAATTTAAAGAATATCTATAAATTTAGAGAGTAAAAATTTCAAAATGCTACAATATGTTATTTATATTTAACACTTAACTTTACTAGTCACAATATGTATTTATTATTTTTCCCATATTTTATTTTCACAATTTTCCCTCCAAATTATTATATTATTTTCCTTCATTTTTCTTTGCATTTATATGCTATTTAATTGGATCAATATTTGAAGTATTGAAAATTAAAATATTTTTGAGCAAAATCTCAATTGGTAAATTTCATCTAGGTCATAGAATTTTCGGTGAAATCTCAACTGTCTCATTAAATTTTAACTTATCTTATGCTAGGATTTGAATCTCCCTTTTTTTTATAAATAGGTTTTGAAATAATAATTTTTCAGAAAATTTGTTGTTAGAAAATAGGAAAAAAAATTGATTTTACGCGTAAACTGCTTCATTTTGTGGTTGAAAATGAATTTTGGAAAAAAATTGACCTCAAATTTTTAGTTTCAAATTTCTGTAAACTGCTTCATTTTGCCACCTTTTACTTTTTTTTTTTTTTTTTAAATCGACAAAAATACTTAATTAATCATTATACCATAAATGGTCTTTGATGTAATATATACGTGGTACCTTAAAAACAAAAATGACAAATTGGTGGTTACGGCAATGTCTTTATATTAAAATATTAAAAATGTGCTTTTATTTATACAAGTATATAATGTCATATAGTGATAAATTGAAATTTCATGCAATGATTACATGAAAAGTTCTTTGCAGCACTGGCAATTAAAAGAAGATTCATCAGTTTGGGAGACGACATGTGACGGTGGTAAATGTTGAAATTAAATTGAAGTTCAGTGACTCGATTGAAACAAATTAAAATTTAAAGACTCAATTGAGATTTGGCTCACATTTAAATGATAATAAAATGAAATACGGGTCAATTTATTTAAAAAATATTTTTATTAAACTCATTTTCAACCATACGTTCTCTTAATAAAATATTTCTTCTCGAATAACATATAGTTGTGATTATTCATAGGATTGATGTAATATGAGTAAAAACAATTAAAAGATTAAAGAAAATAGATCAAAACTAACATAATATGTATTATAACAACGAATCAAATTAATGACAATAAAATATTCACCTAATTTTTTTCTGAATATATAATTTACTTCATTGATATTAGTGATTTGGGAAATTATTCTCTTATTTTTCTCAAATTTATTGAAGATACATTAATCATATTCCTTAATTTGCATTACGTTCCCAAATTCATTTATTTCCCAATAAGTTGGGTCAGTCATAATTCAATAAAGATTTTAAGTGAGCTGATTTGAATTAACCATTTTAAACAATTCAAAAGCAATTGAGTTGTCGCTCACAATTTAGCGAAGTATTAAAGTGAGTCGATTTTTTAACCAACTCTTTTGAATAGTTCAAAAGTAGTTGAGTGGACCAATCATAATCTCTAAAGATTTTGAATAAGTTGGTTTTAATTAACCATTTAAACCGTCAAATTCAATTGAATCGCTTGTTGACACATTGACTATAATGATCAAGACTTCACGCCTGGTTGTTCCCTTACGTACTTTCAACTCTGAGAATCAACTTAAGTTTCTCTTAAAAGAAATGTCATGAATTCGAATTTTTTAGGATGTGACAGAAAGTCGTGAGATTAAAATGGACTTTGACTTTTCTAGAGCGGACAATAAGTAAGTTAACGATTTAGATATAGTAACATGATCGTTATAACGACAATATCAAGTTGGCTTAGAATTCATCCATCGGAACTAATGTGCATTGAGTCAGAAGAATTAAAAAACTAATTTCAAGCACTGAATGCCATTACGTATTGTATATTTAGGGGTTGACTGGGCCTGCTTTTGAAGCAAAAAATTTGATTTCATAGCCGTTACGTGTAAAATCAGGTCATCTTTTTTTACCAGTCATCTCAGAGGTGGGGTCTAGCTTGGCAAAATAACGGTCAATGTTTCAATTTTAAGCTGATGAAGAATCAGCACCAGACACGACCTTAATTGGTGCCACCAAAATATTAGTTGCAATTTCTTGAGGATAGGTTGTTTTTGTCTGAATTTGTCCAGTTGGTATAACTAACTTTTGCATCACTTCGTGTCACGCCATAGTTTTGCATTTAAATGAAATATGCTAAAAATTCATGAACTTCCCTCCCTCCTTCCCTGGGTATTTGAACGTGATAAAATTTTGTAATTCAATTTCAAAGTCCAAAATCTACAAATAGTATAAACTATAACGCGACCCTCTGGATAAATTATAAACTTCATGATTCGTTGTATTTTAAACATGTAATTCTTAGAACTAAAACCAACATATTCAACATCTGTAGAATTCATTATACTGTAGTCGATTTTTCAATTGGCAACAAAAAAGATAGCGACTTAATGCCTAGTTGAGTTACTTGTGGTATCACGAAATTATTTTCTTACGTAATTAGTATGTAACTTACATACTGTAATTTCCTTTCATTTATAGCTATATTTATTTACATAAATTGATTTTTTTTCTTCGTATTTCGTAAACATAAAGTTTATGCAATAAATTTTTTTCAACCCTTTTCCACTCTCTTTTTTTTTTTTTTTATGTTTTATCTTACTCTAGTATTAGAGCCTCTTCATTATTATGATAATGCCAAAAAATGATGTTTCATACTTTGATCAACTTTCATGGATTTGAGCTAAATAAGATTATTATAATATTGAACTATTATATTTATATTGAGAAATAGAAGTTTGGAACACAACCCCCTTTTCATCCACCATTTGTCCATTTATATAGGTGGGTGGACTGAAATAAGTCATCATAATCATGTCAAGTTACAACATAGAAACCTGTGTCATTGTCTGTTTGATATTACTAGTTATAGTTGAACGTGCAACTAAAATATTTTATAAATGTTATTAAAGTAATATTTGACTCACAATTTACCCTTTTGATCGAAATACGAGAAAAATGAAAGTCCCTGAAAATAAATGTTAATTATTATATATGCACGCAACTATTAAAATGCATACTTGAATATGAATATTAGAATTACAATTAAATACATAAATAAAGATAAGTGTCAAATACAATACATGAATTAACATGAATGTTAATTAATTTAGAATTAATACCAAATAATTAAAATGTGATTATGAATATTAAATTATTTATATTAAATGAATATAAATTGATTTTCAATTAAGTGAAATTGGATGCTAATTAGCATACATAAATGTGAATAATGGAAAGCATTCTTGAATGTGATATTAATTAAATGAATAAATGTTAATGTTAATTAATTGAGAATTAATTATAGTATTTATTACAGTTTGTAAATTAAATACATATCGAAAAATAAAAAGTAAAATATTATTTAAATAATTGAATTGTAGTAAGTCTATAATCATCAAAAAAATTATTCTCATATAATGCGATATTTAATATATTATAGATTAGATTGGTTGGTGAGGTTGTCTACGATGAGATCATGATGACGCTTAGACCTTAAGCATGTGATCTAAACTGTCTTGCCACTCTCTTGATTGGATAGTTTGAGCGACACTGCAGTTAAGAGAGAACACTTCTTGTGTCATAATGATGTTTTTTTTCTTGTGACGTCTTCCACATTTCTTTTGTTAATATGTTTGAA